>UFQX01005256.1:103343-143852 GCA_900497675.1 Arapaima gigas | reverse complement strand
CGTGTGTGTGTGTGTGTGTGTGGGGGGGGGGGGGGGGGGGGGGGGGTAACAGCTTAATTGTCTTCTCAAATCAGGCCACCATTAGATTCATTTAGCTGTAAATAACGGAACAAACAAGTTTCTTTTTCCCCGAGAAGGTCAGGGCTCTCTCTCCCGTTCCCAGGCCGCGGCGCAGATACCCGGCAATTACACGGGCACAAATCAAAGCGGATACGTGAAACACGGCCGTTTGAAGCACGAATTATATAAATATCAATAAAAGAGCATCGGTCTGCTTAGCCTTTCCGTGCCCCGCGTTCACAGCCTCAATTCAACAGGCGACCGAGCGGGTAGACGGTAATGCCGTTTCAAAACGGCCTCGTTTTTAACTGGCGTCTTTAAATGCATTTGTTAGCAGACGGTCGGTGTTGTTAGTGCAACGTTACGTCACGTTGGACTAACACCGTGAGACGGAGAAATCGAAATTCCCCTACGTTTGACCGATTTAAAAACGGCGGCGGTCCCGAACACTTCCGTCGCTTTACTGCGCCATTCTCTCAAAGACAGCGAGAGGCAACGTCCCGCCAACGTCGCTGTGGCCTTTCCGTCCCCGCAAACTGTTTATTTATAAAATATAACCATGCGCAAAAACGGATGATGTCACCGGCGACACGTTTCGCCGGACCCCGCAGCCAGACCGTGTTTGACAGTGTTGGCGTGTCATCTGTCAAGTGGATCGAAGGGCCCATCGCGCCCTCCACCCTTGTCAAGCTCAAGCCGTCACGTTTCTCTTGCAGAACGTGTCACTCAGATATGCTGCGACGCCAAAGCCGATTTGCAGCTCCACAAAAGGCGTTTATTTATCCATGAATACAAATAACCGTAAATATGAAGTTTATGTATATTAAACATAATTTTCACTCTGGAAATTGCCCAAGTGTGCCGAATCCAAGGAAGTTAATTATGTAGATAGAGGGAAAAAAGAGACTTAGTCAAGAGGGCCGTGATCGAGGCGAAAGCGCGCTCAGCTTCTCAGCCCCACATCACGGCTGCTCCTGTACACGTGCCGGATGCCTAAGTGCGTCCGCGTTAAAGCGACCTGATAAACGGAATATCTCCCGATACAGCCCTCGGAGGACAACGCGCAGCAGCTGCAGAGCATGTACTGTCTCCTCTGCAGGGATTAAGCGTTACAGAAAACAGGAGAAATAATTCAATCCGCGGCGAGCCGGAAGATCAATCTCACCTCGAGGCGTCGCTACAGCCGGGGCGTTAGAAGTATAGAGGTGGCATTTTAATTCACAATTTTAAGTTACAAAACGAAAAACATAACAACGCAACGGGTACGCTAATCCGAGCCGATGTGCTTTTCGGGCGTCGAGAATCAAAAATACGACCCCTTTTGTCCGACGTCCCGAGGCTCCAAAATCCAGAGGCCGCCGTTGTCACACACCACGCATAAGTGATATACTTGGCTGCACGTACAGGCAACGCAGGGCAAACAAGGCTGAGACTGTAGCCCTCGGTCTCCTCCTCACTGTCCACGAAAAGTTGTTCCAAGTATTTTGCAACTCCTTGCAGCTGCACACAGGATAAAAAAAACACCTTTGTTTACTTGATGCCCAATTAGTCCTCAGCAGACTATTGTTTAGGTTGTGCCAAATCAATAGTGAGGTAACAATCGCATTGGTTTTCCTAGGAACAGCGTGCTCCTCCTTGACCTCTCAGTGTTGGTTAGTCCCCTGATTTATCTACTCTCTAAGCCTCGTCCTTGGGAAAACACGATGCACCCAGCATGAGTTTGTGCTCAAAAACGTCAATTACCGCGATCCCTCGGTATCCAAGTTGAAGTCGTCCCTGAAAGAGCATCGGACACCAGATTTTTTGGATGCCGAGTGTCTAGTTCCCCATTATTTTAACTGGGGAAATTAACGAACGAGCTGCTGACGGCCCATCGGGAAACACCTGAATAACAATGAAAACGTACCGGGACAAAGTGAAAGAGGAGGAAACAGCCGATACCACCGTGCAGCGTCCGGCTCCCGGTAAATCGAAAACAGTTTATTAGAGTGCATACAGTATCATTTTCTTACACTACACTGTATGCTAGTTTACATTTATTTTGATTTTTATTCACATTTTGAATTTTTTATGATAAGCTTCAAATAATAACTTGATCGGTACAGCGAAAGTTTCCAATTGGATACGATATACAGCCATTCATTTTCAAGTGAAAATTTGGATACAGAGAGTTTGGATAAAAAGGGATTTGCTGGACCGCTGCTTTTTTAATACCAGTTAAATGGGATATTTTAAAATGCTGGACAAAGTCGCGCTGTCTTGTCTAGTCCCACTCTTCCCAGGCCGCCTTCTTGGACAAAGCAGACTGTCCTCATTCAACGCGCATCAAACCTCACTTTTATAAAAAAAAAAAAAAAAGAACGAATGTTTGCAGGACAGGCTGGGGGCCTTCGAGACACCGCAGCAGGAGACGTGTTTCTCACAGTCACGATTGACACTGCAGCGGAAATGCAGTATCTGTTTAAGTCAGTCATTTCTTTCACTTAATAAAGATCCCCACAGCCTCCCCCACCATCAGAAGGGTTAAACTGGAATCTGCTCAACCGTGTTCTTAAAAAAAAAATAAAACAGTGAGCGTCTCCATCCAGCTCTGACGGAGAATCTTGAGACTCATTTGTAGTTATTCACATTTAAGATATATTCCTGCGGTGAAAGAGGTACAGCGACTGTTTATGCTTAGCCATGAATCTGCTCTGCGACTGTGGCACTGCATGCAATGGCGGGCATTAGGACATCCACTCATCACTCATCTTCTATGGTCAGTATTGTTTCTAAGACAACAGCGAAATGGCTGGAAACGTCACACGTGCATTTAGGAGCATCTGTGAAACCCAACAAGGATGTTTTAAAAACACAGCACTGCAGAACTAACAGCAGCTGCATTAACTGTATGACAAGAGTTCACGTAGCAGATGTATTATTGTACAATTGTCTTTATGCCCATAGTGGTGCGGGAAGTGGCACCGCGGCCTCTCGGTTCCAAGGCAAACCCTGGCTGCTCGTGGATTGTCAGTGAATATCCTTGAAATCGTGTTTTCGTCAATACCACGCGTACGCTAAACGTATAAAATACTACCCCTGCTTTAAACACTGTTTTAACAATGATGCGCAGAAATGGTTCACTTGCCACAAATCTTACAGGGGAAATTTTTGAACCGAATCATCTTGTAACGTAATTCGCTTTGTTCGCTTTGCCCAAACGTTGCACACAGCCAGAGCTCAGTCCGCAGCTGGAAGCTTCCCGTTGAATATTTTAGCGAGAGCCGCTAGGAAGTGTGGGCTGCACTCATCGCAAAGGTTACTGACAAGGTGAACACAAACTGTTCACCCTTTAGAAAGCAGGTGAGATGCCATCTGAATGGACAGTGAGCACAAGAGCCTAAAGAAATCTTGTTTCTGGGAAAGTCAACTTAACAGATGACTGAAAGAACAAACAAAGTGAGCTGAAAAAGCTACACAGTGTGAACGAACTTAAAACGAAATATTTAGGGCCAGAACAATAAACACAGTAAGACACAGCAGTGGATACATAGTATATGCATATATAATATTCCGTACGTATATTTAAAGTCAATTCACCCGTCAAATATATTCAACACCTTCATCCTGGTCAGGGCCACAGCAGTCTGGGGCCTATCCCACAATCCCTGGCTGTTTTGATTTATTTGCGTCCCTTTCTGTATGCAACAGTCCATCTTGGGTCCGGCGCAGATTCAACTTTATTAAACCCTACAGGTTGTTAAGACCCCCGCAATTGATCCACTGGGTTTCAGTGCACCATCAACAACAGGAGCGAAGGTCTCTCTCACACACACACACACACACACGACACCGACCGAGAGTGAGATTTATCTTTGCACTTACAGGCTGTCCTGCATGGTATTTTTACCTGGGCGTTTCAGGATGAGTGCCGTGCTGCGGGGACCTGCACCAGTGGAGACGGTGGGATTTCAGCCGGCTGCGTTCAGATTATCATTCCCTCTCAACAATTACAATAAAAACTGGTTCGTTCTTAAGGTTACTTGACGGATCTGGAAAACGACACATTACGTGCAAAACCACGAAAAAAGTATATGGTCCCGAAATTATCTCCAAAATCACCTCCGCCTGTGTGGGTTGTTTTTCATATATGGGTGCGTATATAAAAATTCATTTCACTCTTGCCAGCACCCGGGCTGAACTCTGAACCGCGTTCGCGTAACACACAGCGGATTGAAAATACTGACACGGCCACCGGGTTGTCGGACTGGATAAAATCCAAAGAAGTTTTTGTGTCTGTTGAGAGCTCTGCATGTCTTACGAGACATGTAACCCAATAAAGATCAATAGCATCCGTTCACCTCATTGTTTGGAGCCGTCTGAAGCATTCAAAAGCAGGGCGACGGTAGGAAAGAGAGGTCAGTAAATTTGGGAGTTTTCTCCGGGCGCCGGGTTAATCGCGCATACTGTACAGTCCGGGAAAACACGACGGCCCATATAGCACGACAAAAGATGAGTACAAAAGAAATACAAAAGGGATTTTACGCAAAAAAAAAAAAAATAGCAGCGAAAACAGAGGGGGAACCCGGTCGACGGCGTGCGCGGCTGCGGCAGGAACAGGGACGGCAAAGAGTGGAGAAAAGGAGGCATCACCGGCAGACAATTTTGAAAAGTACACTTTAATGGCGGGTGCCACACACATCTCCGACACACAATATATGCTATTATTGGATCGCGTTTTCCAAGATCCGTGGCAAGCGGATTTATAATTTCTGCCACTCTCCGCGGTGCACAGAAGTCTGAAACGCGCTTCTAGCAGCAGACAGAAAGCCGCTCGCGAGCTGACAGGAGGAGAAGCCTCAGCGCGCCGCTGCACGGCTCTCCATCTTTGCTTCAGCCCTGTGCAAATTCGCCAAGGGAGCGAAGCCTTTCTGCTCCAAGACGTACGCGCTCACGGCAGAGCTCTTTTCGTGAGCCGCTCGGCCGAGAGCTCACAAAGACAAGAGGTGCGACTGTTAAAGGTTTATTTTATTCAGTCTCTCTATATCTGTCTGTCTGCAGTTTATCCGTCCTGCCCCGTCGATGACCTTTCCTCCTTCAAACGGGCAGGAAGAGACAAGTAGGAAGTGGTTTAAATCATAATGGGATGTTGACTGGATTTTAACTCACTTTCCTGTAATAAACCCACATCTGGCTGCTCCACAGACCTTGTTTTGCTACAGCGGGTTTATCGAGCTTTTAGAAGCGCGTTGCACGTTCTGATGCCGAGGTGCTGGAAAAGCGGTCTAATTCCCGGATGTCGAGAGCACGTCTGCTGGGCCCGGACGCGGGTTCCTACCGGAGGCAGATCTCCCCAGTAGACGGTCTTTATTAGCCCACATTATCCCAGATTAAAGGGACACGTCTTCCGCTAACATCCTCAGTGCAAACACGCTCCGCGGCTTATAATCACCGCGTAGCTGTTCAGAATATTGACATTTGTCTATTGCACCTGGCTGACCAGGTACCGTGTCCAGGAAAATAAAGCCTTTACAGTCATCCTGTCCATTTCAATCAGCACCGCTGCAGTGTCCAGCTGCTGGGGACACGTGCGCATTGCTGAAGCCCAGAGGTTCCCTGCACTGCTGCTGGGATAAGCGGGACGTCCTTCTCATGTCAGACAACACTGAGGACACTTCTGCTGACCTGGTTGACTTGGGAGAAAGAACCCAGAGGAGGCCCACCGAGCCGCCACGTCACCCACTGCAGGCGCACTTGTTTCCGGCCTGGCCGCGTCCGACCCACAGGCGTCTTTTCTCCAAACGTCAGTTAAACACACCTGCCTGGGGAGGGCGGGCTGAATCGGCAGGACCGGCCATCGTGCGGTAAGAGGACGCTTTAAAGTCTAAAGACCCTGGATAAACCTTCGTCGAGCGTTAATTCTGCTTCTGCCCAGGTTTTGGAAGCACCGGGGGGGCATTTGTCCGATTTGATCTCCTCGTCTGCGTCCGTTTGCTGCGCGGACGTTCCGTTTCCGTGCCTGTTACGTGGCGCGTGCGCGTCGTACGCGGTACGCGGTAAAATCCATACGTTTCACCTATGAATTCAGGTGAAGCAGCAGGTTCCTGTCGGAATGTCCGCCGAACCACTTGTCTGCCAAACTCGTTTCGCAGCCGTATCCTACCGCAGCGTTCCCACCGCGGCTAAAGTACTACCGCAAACTGTCCGCCACAAACACTCGACACACACCGCTTTATAAAGCACTGAGCCAAAGGACAGAAACCTTACTACGCTCCCACACAGTTTGTCGGCCTCGGTATTGGCGGTCCTTCTTCTTTTGATAGACACTATCTGCACATTGCACCAACAAGCTAAATGTCACCTGGATCCAATCTCTTTGAGAGGAGAAGAGAAAAAAACCTATTAGCCAGAATGGAAAATAAAAACAGGAGCACCATTCAGTGTTCAGCGAACCATTCACGTCTCCAGCCAGACCCCCATCCAGTTGACTCATAGCAAAGCTCAGATGACAGTTAAAGTCCTGCGCCGTTTTACAGCTGAAACATTATGACACCAAGGCACAATGTCACTATTCTTCCTTTCACACAGAGGACGGGGCCCTGATGGCGGGACCTCGGTATCTACAGCAGATAATCGATATGAAGAAATGAACGCGTTCCCTAGGTCCTGTTAGTACATAAATTCAGCCGCCGCTCCTACCTGAGAACGTCGGCAGAAAACAGAGGAGGAAACGGGGCGTTTTCAGAGGTGCCGTCCGAGGAAAACCAGGGGAGAGGCAGGAGAAAGAAGAGAACGTAAACAAGCAGTTGAGCTGATCAACAGCTTATCTACTTCATCATCAGCTTATAACGTTCGAAATGGAAAGTCATACATATCGGTAGAGTAGAAAACCCTTCGTTTTTATTTTTTATTATTTCACTGCTGCTTCTCCAAACATCTGCATGTCTGACCAGCAAAGATAAGTGTCATATCTGACCTCAATCTCAGAGCTGCAGCCCCGACAGTAGATATATCACACACACTCAGGCCCCGCGGTATGAAAATGTATTTGCCTAAAGTTTGATTTACTCGGCACTATCGATACACCTGTCCTTCCAGGGCCTCGGCACTCCAAGTGACAGACATTGCTGGAGCAGATAGCAGCAGCGCCTTAAAAGTCACCTTGTCTGAACTCCGCTGCCATCAAATATTAGAATGATTAGAATATCACGCGGTGAGAGAACGGCGATGCTTTCACCATAGGCGCCGGGTAGCTCCATTAACGCATTATCTCAATACCGGATTCTGTTATTGCACAAGATCATCATTATGTACAGTTTTACATACAGAAAGAGAATAGAACGCACACTGTGTATATAGACACTTTTCTATTTATTCATTTCCGCAGGAGACATCAATACCGACGCCCTGAGAGTCAGCGTTAGCACTGTCCTTTTTCTTACAGATAACAGTTTTGCGACCACTGCGTGACGGGCGAGACCCCGTCCTGGTGGTTTAAGCGCTGGTGTGGTAGAATGAGTTCCCACTGTTCCTCAGAACTGCCGAATCCTGCTTAGCACTCAAGAAGGGTCTCAGGAGACATCTCTTTTGGACCCACTTCTCTCCGGATCTCAAAACTGCGCCGCAAGCTGTCAGCGCACCACCTGCCTCGACCACCTCGGCGCGTCCCGCCAGGCTCGGTTCTACGGGCAGCAACGTGTGCGACGTGCAAAAAACCAGGGACAAACTGACCGCGCTTCGACAGTCTGCTTCTGAAGCCCTTGCGTGGGCACAGAAGGTGCTTTTGCTGACCAGGCCAGGTACTGCCCCGGTGGTTCATTTGTGTTTGTGGACATGCTTGATGCATCTTTGCCTGTGAACGAACGCAACATAAATATCGCGACAGAAACATCACCGCGCTGCACAGTAGTACTAATTCGCACACTTTCTGACACTCCATCATCGCCCGTACGCACCTTCGCGAGTGGATCTGTTTTAGTGGGTACTGGCTGGGTGGTCTCATCTTCACTACAGCTAAAAGATGGTCATCGTGCTCCACTTCAGCCAATATCGGCTAACCGGATAAACCCGACCCTCCGGGACCCGCCACGCAACCGGTACACCGGTGCACTTTAGTGCCTGCGGCTGACCCCTGGCGGGCCGCCGAGACGTGTCCACACGTCACCTCCCTGCAGGTGCTTCTGTAATCCCTTCATTTTAATACCTGCCGCAGACACGACGCACGTTCGTGCCATTCACATTCCCCCGGGTGGCTCCGTGTCTAACCCAACTAACCGCGCTGTCGAAGTTGTTCGCCGCGTTCGATCTCCGAAACGCCGTTTAAGGACGGACACACGTACGGCAGGTTCAAAACACAGGTGCGTTCGTGTCCTTCCCGGACGTCACTGCTGTACGCTTAGCGGCTAAGTGGATCACGCAAATCGCGGTTATCCACGAAACGCACGGCGTTCGGGAATTTTCAGGCACCCACAACCAAGCACAAGCTGTACGTGGCATTGCGTCGACTGTACAGTACGGACTGGTGGCACACATCCCCGAGACGTAAACATCTGTGTTTACAAACCTTCAATATCGTACACACCGAGTGGCATTTAAAGAATCGTTCTTGCTCCGTCAAGAATTAGGAAGTATTTTCAGAATGCCGCGCTCGAGGGAGAGGGAAATGCATCGCCGCGGACTCGTTCATTTTTCACCGTTAAAGCTTCGCCGCGCCCATTCAGAGCGCCTCTCTCGCCCGGCTGGGGGAAATGTCACGCGTGACAGTCTGTACACACATCAGAGAGAAAGGTGAAACACGCTGCGGTATTAAAGCAAGCCCGTTCAGACAAATAGCCAGACACGTGCTGAATATTAATGAAAAAGGCGCACGGCAGGGCAACCGAATGCCACGGTAAAAGGCATTTGTTGTTGTCGTTTTCTAAGAACTCTGCCCCAGCCGCATTTGTTATAATACAGGCTATACGTGCCTTTTGTAAAGGGTCATTTGAGAGCCTATATGATTAATAAAGAGTCATAATAAACTTGGAGTGACATTTTTGCAGAACATGCTGGCATTTAGCCTGATGTATTTATTGACATTTATGATTCCTTTATTCCCGTTGCTCTTTAGAGAAGCAGGGCCACTGCAAAGCTCTGCCTGCCTTTGGAACATCCGATGCATATCCGAGTCCCGCAGCGACTCCCCGACTCCTCCTCCAAGGGCCTAAAATCGCACGACGGCACCAAAGTCAGATCCGCGCCAAACCTCTCGTTGCTCAGTTGTGCTCGAGTAAGGAGCCCTTCTGTATATTCTATATATATACACGTCGACCGCAGCTGAGCTTTGACTCGGCGCGTTCAGTGGCAACTGCGTCGTATTCTAACGTGTCCGAAACCACGCGGCTGACAAGGCTGGGCAAAGAAAAAGCGCTGGAATGAATAG
This sequence comes from Arapaima gigas, assembly GCA_900497675.1. Classification (NCBI taxonomy): domain Eukaryota; kingdom Metazoa; phylum Chordata; class Actinopteri; order Osteoglossiformes; family Osteoglossidae; genus Arapaima; species Arapaima gigas. The sequence continues at coordinate 134,392 of UFQX01005256.1, read as the reverse complement.
AAACCAGACATATTCATCATTAGTGAACCGAGTTGCTACTGGAAACCCTTTTCTAAAAATACACGTGCGATTCCGTTTACGTGGTCAGAAAGTATTGCCGGGTTCCGATTAATCTCCTCTTTCACACTATTAGTAAGGGAAGCGACTGCTGTCAGACGTCAGATGTAATTCGCTACCCGCCGACAGCGAATAGCCAAACGCACCGGACAGGTTTGGCGCAGCGCGAACGGCTAGAAAGACGATCCATCAGCGGAAACGGCCACGGGTTCTGATCCGCCTCAACCGGCACCGGATCTGCGCTCGTAAACACAGCAACGGGGGAAAAGAAGAGCAGCTCTTCTGCGATCGCAACACCGGAGGAAGACGCCGCGACGGAAAGACACACCTTGTCGCGTTCTCCGCAGGTGACGAGAACCATTAAAGACGCACGCGGTCGTCGGCCAAAAATGCGTTTTGAGGCGGGCCGCGACAGAGTCAGCTTCTCGCCGACCGTAGGAGACGCGTCGCTTCGGAGCAGCGCGCCGAAGAGGGGAGTTAGGCCACATCAGCATACTGCTGACGGTTGCCTTTTTAGCTGGCTCGTGCGGGAAAGCATACAAATGTACAGGTGTGTCAGTTTGCTCCCGGCACGGCTTCCTAAAGGCCCGGGGGGGGGGGGGGGGGGACATTTAAAAAAAAAATAAAGCTCCAAAAAAAGGGGTCATCTGTTTCACGTCGTCAGNGGGGGGGGGGGGGGGGGGGGGGGGGGGGGGGGGGGGGGCGAGTCCGTCTCTCGACAAGCAGTAAGTGAGATGGATCGGGGGACAAGGGTGAAGCAGAGATGTGTGGAGTGTTCAGATTTGTCATTGCTCAAAAGCACGGGGCCACCGAGAGCGGGCCATCTTTCAGCAGCGGCGACGGCAGAGAGACGCCCTTTACCGCGTCGACTCCGCGGGCAGAACGTCGGACAGAGAACCGGGGGGAGAGGGCAGCTCAGTGGTGACGTGTGGTCCAGTCCAATAACAACAGTGGCAACAGCTGGGTCCTCACAGGAGCCTCAGGAGCGGGTTTGAACCCGACTGGGTTTCGAGTGTGTCTTACCACAAGCCGGGACCTCGCCTACGAGCAAAACCAAAGGAATTAATAGTAATAACAAAACAGGGGTAAGAAGGTGAAGAGCAGAGAAGGGATGGGGCGGAAGCTTAAGACTCGCCTGAGCAGCGACAGAGACGCGCTCAACCCAGGCCCGCGTTCACGTGCAAGCTGATCGTGCGATTTACGCAAGCGGCCGTGGTGACTCAGCAGCACCGGGGGCCGCAGGCCGCAGGCCTGGGTTCAAAGGCTTCCGAGAGCCTCGGCGGCATTAAGCCCTGCGAGACACACTGCTGACAACTGATGGACTTCCTTACAAGTGCATGTGACCTGGGTGACACAGGCCTTCATTCACCGTGTCTCTCGTGTCCACTTCAGTGAAAGTGAGCACAAAAGCTGAGAATTAGCTGGGCTGGTAAATGTAAGGAGTGTGTGTGTGTGTGAGATTTAATAGACTTGAAATGGACCTACTCTTTGTTCTAAGAAAGTGAACTGTAAGAAAACAGAGGAGCCTAAAGCGGAGGCAAAGGGGTTAACTATTCCGATCAGTTTCCAGTTAACAAACCGAGGACAAGGGCGAGTTTCAGAAACAACGACAAACAACACGTAAGCAGAAGCGAGTCTATTAGAAATATATCTAATCGACATCAACAGGTCGCTGCAAAAGTCAACTGCTGCGTTTCACGGGCATCCGACGAGTTTTATATCAGGGGAGTTTTAACTGACAACTGTCCATTAACCGGACTATTTTATAGGAAATATATGTGAGGTTCATGGATGACGCTCATTAAAATGCGATAACGGCCAGTCTGAATCCCGAGAGGACCGCCGAATCCCGAGAGGACCGCCGGCCGGCCACGTAGAAAACGCTTAACCTGATCCGTTTGATCCGGGTCAAGAGAGCGGCGGTACGAGACAAACTAGTGAGATTTACAGCTGTTTCGCCACGTGAAGAAGCAAAACATGACATAAACATAATGAGTTACATGAGATCAAAGTGTTTTGGACGTCATGGATCTCCCAGAGGTTTAGTGTAAATCGGAGGCGTAACGAAATATTAAAATACAGCACGAAAAAGCAGCGACGCCGCTCGGATGCTGCGCTTTACAGCGCCGACTTCATCGGCCACGCGGGGTTGCAGAGGACAGGCGCTCTCTTTCCGGCGGGGAGCCGTCCAACAGTCGCCTGGCCGGCCTCCAACCTCCAGCGAGCATGAAAGAGCCCCATTCTTCACAGTTACACAGAGAGGGGACACATATTTATTAAGCGCAATTATTCGCTCCTGGCGATATTAATGACTATTTATTAAAATCTCACAGAGACCGACCACAGTGGCAGGGCCTCTTCTGAGCGTAGGCGTGTTACCCAGCGCGTCCGATCCCATCGGCCCACACCTTATATAACGCTAAAATTTGGGGGGGGCGCGACTGTGCTGCTCGAATTCAAAAGCCTCCTCTTGTTTGCACAGAGTTTCGCCACACAGTCACGGTGCCGCCAGCGCGCGGCGGGGTACGCCGTGGACGGAGGGCCGCTCCGTCCCAACGCGGTAGCAGTAACATTAGAAAACATAACGAAATATTAAAATGTCATCATAAATGAGAAAAATAAATCAAGTCTTATTATTGTGCTCTTCATTTATTAATAGCCCCGTTCTGTTTATTCATTACTTATTTATATATATATATGTGTGTGTGTGTGTGTGTCTGCCTTTACTAAATACATTTATTTTTGTCCCGTTAATAAAGCAAATGAGCAGCTTGGGGACAAAGAGGAGAGAGAGGAAGCAAAGAACCAGAAATGATTTCATTTAAACCATGAATAACACAGAGTGCAGCATAAAGAGATTCAGTACAACTGGTTTTGCTCAAAGGGAGTCCCCCTCAGGCAACTGCTTCAAACGCGCCAGCTTGGCAACTGGTTAAATGAGGAAAACGCACAGCAGAATTTAATAAAGTGATACATAAACTGCATTTTCAAATTGAAACGAGAGAGAGAAACCGGCCAGTTTCGGTCTTTGTTAGTTCCGAGGAGTCAAAAGAGGGCAAATTCCTGATGACCAGCCAAATCCAAATTTAAATGACACATCCTCTGTCACGGAAAAAGAGACGGGTCCCTGGCCTAAAAAATACCGAGCAAGAGACAGACACAGAGAGCGAGCGAGTGAGGGGGAAGGGGGGGCAGACAGAGAGAGAGACAGACAGACAGTATCTTCTGCAGAACCTGGCTCACCATCTCTCCTGCCACCATTGGTGACACCTGCCTGCCTCTATACGTGTTCCAAGGTGGCTTGAGCTTCACCGTCCTGCCCTGAGCCTGGATGTGAAAGAAGCTCCTTCTGGCATGCTGCCTGACAAAATGTCTCTCCTCCCACCTCTCCTGTCAACACTGAAAGCACATCTCCCCGAGGCAAGGTCCAAGTCAACCCTGCGCGGAAAGCCTCGCTCCTGCCGACCCTCGCTCGTTCTGACAAATTATCGCCGCTTATACATTTATTTCAATCAAAATCCGTTTGGATGAGCAGGTGAGCGGCGCACCACGCAGAGCTCTTGCTCCGCAGCGGACACACAGTAGACCGTGACTTGACAAGATGCTGCAGCAGTGCCCCCCCCCGTGCTGGCGGCGCCCTCCGTTTAGAGCATCTGCGGCCGACGAGGACCGTGCGAATTGTGCGGAGGAGAGCGACGCGATCCTTCCTCTGTAATTTCTGCCCTCGGTCGGTCCCGTCAGACTCGCCCGTAACCGGGAGACAAGCGCAGCGCAGCGGGCATCTGGCACGAGCAACCCTGGCCAACCAACTGCTCGTCACACGTGACGACACACACGCCTCGTTCTTCGTTCACGTGGTGGAAAACACCCCCAGCGCCGCCAGCAATAACAATAATAATAATAATAATACCAACCCTAAGGTGACCTGAAGGAAAATCGTACATCTAAGCAATGCTCAGTCTACTGTAGAATATGCACTTCAGCTGTCACCTTCCCCAAAGCATCTTACACTACTGACCTACTCATAATGATTTATCAATTCATACAGCCGGGCAGCTTTTACTGAGTCAGCTGAGGGCGAGTTCCTGGGGATCCGAACCTGGGCAGCAGCTGTAAACTTGGGCCGCGCTGCAAACACCGCTGGCCGCCCTGTTTCTGAACATCTCAACACTGAAGCGTGACGTCAAACGGCCATTTCTTGGACTGCAGTAGTGAGGTGGAGGTGTCAGTCTTCATGTATCCAGCAGCAAAGGAGGCTCTTTAGCCACAGTTAACTATTAACAACATGCAGAATGAAAATCATACACAAACTGACCTATTATTATTATTATTATTATTATCATCATTACTACTGCTAAGTTGGTGATATACATTCGGCAGCTAAAGGGAGGCTGTTCTGCATAAACAACATCTGCAAGGACTATCCTTGTGCACAAGGCCTGAGGGAAATACAATATAAATTGTTTCCTAAGCAATGCAGCCAGATATGTGCTAAATTTAATTTTATTTTCTTGTACTGCCAAATCTAATTTCCCCGTGAACGAAGGTTTCCCCGGCCTCGGTGTGCAGACACGCCGGCTCGACCGAGAACTTCAGCAGGTGTTTGTCCAGTCGAGCGGTGCGGGGGTCACACGCGGACGGTTCCGGCGGAGCCTTTGTCTGTCTTAGCTGCCGTAACGTGGAGATGACAACGCTTTAAACTTTCAGTTATGTTACAGAAATGCTACCGATTCGTTCATCTGGGCGGCGATGGGAAAAAAGACGCCTCCCGAGGACTGCGTTCCACCCAGGTTCTCCTACATGAAAAGAATAGCATAAAAACGCGCCGGGCGGCTTGGGCCGACAGCGATGCTCATTTTGTCCTACGGCGTTGGACGGTCGGCCCAGTGACACCCGACCGTCACCGCGGTCCCCAGCAGAGCAGGGATGGGTTCGACGTACATATTTCGTCACAAATGGAGCAGGTCTGCGGACCTACATTCTGAAGGCTGCTCAAAGACAAAGGAGAAAAGACGTTTCTACATAAATATGCAACACCGGTCATTCGATGCATGTATACTGAACGCATCGAGATGGAAAACACAAGCCTACATTAATATGTCAGATCTGGCATGAATGATAATGAATGTATTAATCCAAGGGTCCTTCAGCATCGTAGCTATATTTCTCATTTTATACCCCTGATGAAGAGTCATGACGGACATCCACTCAAACGTGAAGCATCCGTCAGCCTCCCGATTATTCCGTCTCGACGAGGTGCGCCGAGGAACAGAACAGGTGGAGACGTGCGCGGGGCACGAGCGAGCGGGAAGGCGGGGAAGGGGAGAAAAACGGCAGGGTGAGAAAATTATTTGACAGGATCGTGTCGTTGAAGGAAAGACCGGAGGGAAATTATATTATGACTGAAACAATGGAAAGGATAGAGTTTATCTGCGCTGTTCCCGGGTGAGCCAACCTTTCCGTTAAGTGGCTGTCTGATGGAAGCGGGACAGCGGTGCTACCCTGGAGAAAGTGTCGGAAGGGGCGACTGTGGGAAGAAGAGCGGAGCAGGACAAAGGCAGTGAAGAAACAGAGCGAGTGGTACACCCGGACGGCCAATGAGTAAATACGTAAAATGAACGGCGAGGGTGAGCAGGAAGAAGAAGAAGAAGAAGAAGAAGAAGAAGAAGAACACACGTGGCTCCACACAGAAACACGCAAAGGAAGCGAACGAGTCTTTCCAGGCAGGACACGCGCAACGGGCAGACAAGGAAATAAAAAAGCACGGGCGAGGACCCGGGTCTTGCTGGCAACCGTCGTCGGCCCGCAACACGCCGACCGGCGCTCCGGCCAAATTGGCTTTTTATTTTCGAGCTGTTCATGCTGCTAAAGTGAGTACATAAAAACAGCGCACAGGGGTGCGTTTTGCCATTATGTGTTTACCGAGATTGCGTCGAAACAGTTTCACACAGCGCGCCGTTAAACGTAAGATTTCAAACCATTCCCGTCCTCGTGGTTTATGAGCTGGAGACGAGAAAGGCTGTTGGCGGAGAAGAGCAGCGCCGCTGTTCCTGGGTGCATCGATTAGCCTGTGCCTTCAAGTCCACTCGCACCCTAGAGCTTTCAGTCCTCCCAAAAAGGCAGCGGGTGGGTGGAGGGGGGACTCGATTCGTCTCACCCCTCCCGCTCCCCGTACGAGCTTTACGACTCCATTTTTAGCCTGACAAGAGGGATGTTGATTTTTCCATATCTCACAGTAGCCTCAGTAGCTGAATTGATTGGTAGATGTACTTTTTGGTGAAAACACACATAACTCAAGGCCCTGACCCCCAGGGTGCATTTCAATCAATCACGACTCGCATCGGACGCCGTCTCTCCCTTCCCGGGACCGGTACGGATCACTTCGAGATACCGCAGCTTTGCCAAGTGCAGAACGCCTGCCGCTACACTTAAATCCTGTTCTACTCGCCCCAGCTATACAAACACACGACTGGTCAACGTTGGAGGCGGTCGGCCTACCCAAAAGTAAGCAAGGAAGGAACGCAAGGAACGACAGCTCCAAGAAGGATATTCTGTGGAGGAAACTCGGGAACGGAACGAGAAGCAGCAACCGAGGAGCGTCCGTTCAGCCGTTCTTAGTTAAAGTCGATGTCATGCCGGTCCAGATTCTACCCTAGAAGCAAAGGAAGGGAAAGAGAGGGACCCCCCTGAACAAGACCAACCGGACCAGCCAAGGGCCTAAACCCCCGTGTAGAACACGGCACGGCGACAAATCTTCATTTTCCTTCAATAAAAGTATGCAAACCTGCATTAAATGCGGACTGTTTGTGGGATATTCTCCATTTTTTCCTTCTAAAATTCTGTTCCACAGCTGGAAATTGAACACATCCTCCCTGTTTATGAAGAAGGAAGCGACTCGAGCTGCGTGATGATACCGTTCGATCAGCGGCGGTCCCTTCCACTGCCTCACAACAAACCGTTCCAGGTTCACCCAGACACCCGCCCAGCCGAGGCCGACGGAAGCGGGTTGTAAGCGGGCTCGCACAGGTTCCCCGAGACCCAGGAAAACATCACGCTACCTCACCGTAGTTCACCTGCAGTCCCTTCATACCACGGCCGCCCTTGAGATACCAGCAGAGGGCTCACCTACTGTAAACGGGTACTGCGCGAGGGTTCCACAGCAGCTCGCCAGGGATCGACGGTCCCTTCGCCGCGGGACACCATCGCTCCACGTCTGTCTCGACCAGGTTACACGAGTGACGCGAGACAGCCGAAGATCCCGAGGAAGGTGCTCACTACGCTGCCAGGAAGGCCCTGGATTGCAGATGTTTTATGCAGCGAATAAAAGGGACGATGGGAAGGAAAGCGGTGATAGCTGTTATTTTTCAACAGAAGGACTCGATCTCTAAGCCCACCTCCCGATGCAGTAACCTTCAACGAGGCACTTACCCCCAGCCGCTCCAGTAAACATTACCCAGCTGAGGAACTCGCTGTCAGCAGCTTAGCGCACAAACCTGTCAGCGTCACTCGCCTGACATTTCTAACCAGCGGTTACGTGTCGGCGGGATAGCGGTGCTCATAAGTGCGTCTTTTTGGCATAATCGAGACGAGTTTAAATTCACGCAAGCGACAAAAACAGGGTATTTATCGAAGCACAAGCCGCAGGCCGCTTTATACATCAGGCACGCCGCAGTATTAAAACATCCACTTAATAGGGCCGACCTTGCCAGCGTACGTGTCCCGATATGGAACGTGGCCCAGTTCCGCTCAGATGCTTCTGCAACATTAATTTTGTGTATTTACGAGGACGCGAAGCGCAAACTTGACTGTTAAAACGTAATTAGCCGAGTCCCGCCGACGGACTCGCGCGGATGCGCGGAGGACAGAGCAAGACGCGTCGGCGCACGGTCCCTCGTCCGGCTCGTAAACGCATTTGCCAAACACGGTCCGTCTCCTATTAAGTCTATTAATTGAACTAATGCGCTGTATCGATGGCGTGGACACGTTTAATGGGGAGGAGAGTCTTTAAATGCTGTCTTGGCAGTATATGATGTGTTGAGATTAAATTGCATTACATCAAATGACAGCACAAATAAAAGAGCTTATTAATTTGTATCCTCAGCCAGTGATTTCAGTGTCTCATTGAGACGATTAAAACTCCAGCATCCGACACGCTGCTGTCCCGGCCCTCAGGGCGTGAAGCCCAACAAAGAACGCAGAACTTTCTCACGAGCCCAGATTCAACAATGACGTCCAACTTGCGAGGAACTTTCGGAGATTCTCACGCGGAAAACGGTGAATTCGGTGCTACTTGGACCACGGGGGATTTCAAAGGTACCACTTGGGCAAAACAAGTCTGACTGGTTTCTGATTATTCATTCTATGACGCTAGACTTAAACAAACAAAACACTAGCATTAGCGCAGGATTAACGTAACGTAACGTAACCCTGACTAGTCTAGCGCCCTCTCCAGATGACCGTCACCCTGACTGGGCCGAGACGTTACGAACGGCGAGTGGCTGACTGAGTGAATGAAATAGGGAGTGAAAAAGGAGCAACCGAGAGAATGAGTGAAAGAGTGATTGGAAGGAAGTGACTGGCAAACAGAGTGAGTGAGTGAATGAAAGAGTGAATCAGAGAAAGAGTGAGTGAGAGAGTGACTGGCAGGGTGAGTGAATGAAAGAGTGAGTGAAGAAGAGTGAGTGAGTGAGTGAAAGAAATAGTGAAAAGCAAGTGAAAGTGAGTGACTGGCAGGGTGAGTGAATGAAAGAGCGAGTCAGACGAAGAGTTAGTGGAACGAGTGAGTCACCGGCACAGTGAGCGAGCGAGTGAGTGGGTGAATGAGTGAGTCAGAGAAAGAGTGAGCCCCAACCTCTGCTGGACTTAAATGAGGCCCAACAGTTGACAAAACTGGTCTCAGCCCCAATCTGGCAAATAAGAAACTGCAGACTGACCCCCACAATACCCCGCCGCAGCTGTGAGCACAAGCAGGCCGCGGTAAAGTGACACAAATACGAATTTAAATTACCGCCAAATTGTTACACCTGCTCATTCGTTTGCCCTTCAACAACGACGACACCGCAACTCGGGATAAAACTCACAAGAGTTCAAAAGTTTTTCGGAAATCGGAATGTCGCAAGCAGGCGGTCCGCCGCTCCTCAGCTTCAGCCCACGAAAATAATACCAGACAAAGTATGCTGGCATGATTTATTACCCATCTTTTATGGTCTCATCCAGATGCCTGCCAAAATGGCTCCATGTGCCGAGCCCAACGGGCAGAAACCCACAAAGAGCCATCTTGGCCCGTATAACTTTAACTGTTCGCCCATAAAGGAGCTGCCGCACTGCATTTCACGGGGGGCCGGGAGAGGGTCAGTGTGATTTACAGTTGCGGGGGGTGCGAAACAAGCCTGAGAGGAGGACTTTAAGTGCCACCCCTGCTGTTCTTCAGCCGGTGGAGGAGGAACACAGAGCAAACGCTCACTTGGCTGGAAAGTGCGATTTCGCATGAGATAACTGGGCTTCCGGGGACCTTCTAGATCCCTTGTCATCATTTGCTCCCCCATGGAGGATCACATTTATTATGCTCCTCTAATCCCATCAAGGCACATTTTCATCTCACTCACATCCTGTTCAGTTTTTTTTTCCTAAGTAAAAATGATTACTAATAATGCCATTAATAATCTTTCTTCACGCGACGCATCTAAGAAACAATTAAGTTGTGTTTTCTCTCCGGAATTGGATCCCAGACGCATCAAAACCCGCTTTCCAGCTGAAATGTGAGACGAGAGATAACAAGTAATAAAACGCACTAAAAAGATATATATATTTGTCTGTCCACTTCTTCGCCGTCCATCGACGTGAGCAGGATGGAGCTCATCTCGGTCGGCCGGATCCAAAAACAAGGCCTGAATAGGGAACATTTTAATCCCTTGGCTCCCAGGAAAGCGACTCTCATTCTTACTAGGCAATGACAAAAAGAACACTGTGGGCAAGTAAGGCTGTTTCCATGGTGACGCACTGTTTACCCAATTTGCCTGCTCGGAGGCATCGGCCGAAAATCTCGGAAACGGCAAATAAAGCAAACGACCTCCTTCCTCCACAGAAAGTGCTTATGATTAAAGTGGCAGCATTAAGTTATACGTGAGGCCCAGGTAATGTTGTGGCAGCACGGCTGGAGCTCCACGGGGGGGGGATAATGGCAAATGACACGTGTTACCTGGCGAGGCTCAGTGTGCGGATCATGGGCTCTAACATGGAGGCGGAAAGGGAGGGGAATCGGCTCATCTGTCAAGTCGCGCCAATTAGGGTTCAGCGAGCAGCAAAGCGAGGGGTTGGCATCGCCCCGCCGTCCGAGGGGGGTGGCTGACGTAGCCTGTGCAAAACCGCTGCTGGCCACTTAAGTCCGGTCTTAAACGGTAAGATGTGTCCGTGTTGTACTTTGGAGAGCTGGTCTGACAGTAGAATAGGGAGCCCAACACCCCTGTTCATACCTTCAGTTTCTGCATCCCAGATCGTAACTCGACAAAGAGAGCGAGAGAGATTCAGTTAAGCTCACAAACCACGCCGAAGACGCACATTTCAATGGCTGGTGTTTAAAATAAACATTTACATTCTTTTTTTTATTTTTTTTTAATTTCTCTGTGAATCCAGCCACTGATGCTGCTCAAAATCATCCCACCTTTGAGGTACCACAGACGGCACCAGTCCACTTTTTTTCCCCTCCTTTTTAAATCCACTTATACGTTTTGTTTCAAGTAAAAAAAAAAATTAAAAAAAATTCCAATTGCCCCCCACGTCCCCTGCGGTCGGACACTTTAGGCGAGGAGAGGTCCGCGTTTCCTCAGGGGTGACCGGAACTGTCCAGGGTGCTGAAACATCTGCCCTTGACCTACGTCTTTGTGCGTTTATACATTTATACGTTTCTGCAGGGTCCGGTAAACAGTAAAACATGAACGACTGTCAGCTGATCCGTTTGTTACACGAGAGATCACACAAGGCAGAATTTTATAGACTCGGCACTAGGAAAAATCTATATATTTTCGGTCTGAGCTCCTCTACAGGCTGCAGACAAACCAGCTAGGAGTCAATGATGTCTTTGTATGAAGATTCTGCTTTTTGTTGAATTAAACACCTGAACTGCAAAAAAGTGCTTTTTTTTTTTTTTAGCTGACAGCTTTTCTCCAAAGTGACTTACAATGTGAAGCTGCTTAAATCTAAACATCAGGGTAACTTTGACTGTGTCAGTTCAGCTTAAGAAGCTGGTTTAAAGTCGTGATGCAACTACTGGTGTGACGTAACGCGCGTATAACTTTGAAGCACCGACCCGCTATATCGGTCCCAAAGCATCTGCAGTGGAAAAATATAATTTAACGTGACAAATGTTTACATTACAGCAGTGCCTACATATTCTCAAAACAACTATAATCCTAGACACAGACGCAGAAATAAATGCTTGCGTCCCAGGCAAGAACCGCGGTTCTGTTCCCTCTGTCTTCTGTAGTCAAGGAAATTAATTCTTTTGTCACAACATCATGACAGCAACTGCTAATTTACAGTGAAATCGCCTCACGCCGGATTTTACTTCCCTGCTGCCACAACACGTCCTGAAAAGGATCTCTCTGTCCGAGGGGAAGAAAAAAAACCGACGCTATCAGCATTTTAGTTAGTGTCATTTTGGATCTCCGAGGCCCCCCAAAAACACCGATAACCCCCTGGCTCCCCTCTTATCTCATTTATTGCTCTGGATTATAATACAGGAAAAATTGGGCGCTTTTTTAAAAAAATTACTCTGACTCTCCAACTCTTCTCAAGCAGCCGAACCGAGGCGCGCAGGTACTGACCAAAGAGCGTAAACAGCACAATTAGACCAGAAAGGCACGGAGCCGAGCCGGGCAGCACTCGATCCCCCGACGGTGGGGATCATCAGGGAGCGGATTAAGCCGCCTATCTCGCACACCCCCCGCCGTCGCCGCAGCTGCTGCCGATTTGGAGGTGAACAAACGCACCCTTGAGACTCCCTGCGCGCCGGAGCCCAGGTCTGCGGCGCCGCGGATTTGCCCGAGCTGACAGATAAATCTATCTTCGGCACAAGAAGAAGGTCTTTGTCTGGGCGGCACGTTCAAAAGCGGCCTCTTCGCCTTTAAGTCGGCGCCGTGGCGAGCTGCCTTTATGCCTCACGCATTACGGCGGCGGCCTATTAAAGGCCTCCGAGAGAGAAGGATCACTTTCAACCTTGAGGTGCATCTGCAGAGAGGATGCGCGCATAAATCAGCACGGCTGCCTTCTGGCCTCCGTGTCACTCGGGCGCCGTCTCTCCGAGCGGCGGTCTTGAGACGCCTCGAATCGGGTCTCGCACGCTGCCCGAATGTTTAATAAAGCAGTTAAAACACACGGCGCGGAAAACGCAACGTAACCACTCCGTCTCGCCGTTACTTTGCTCAACAGTCCAATTATTTAGCGACGCAGAGAGAAGCGCGTGTTGATGCCCCGCAGATCTCAATTACATAGTTATCCTTTCTTTTCCGCAGTCGCATGACCTCCAGTCATTTGTTTGCTTATTCAAATAATTGCCTCCAGTGAAACGTAATGATTAAAGTTGCAGAGATGACCAGAGATGTGGACAAAAAGGGGACGTGGGGGGGCGGGGGCAATGATATTATGAGGATTTACGCTACTGACAGGACGAGAAGTGTGTGTGTGTGTGTGTGTGTGCGCGCTCTCACATCCGCAGGGGGCCGGCCTGCGTCAGATGCCGGGACCCCTCCTCGTGCCGACGTTCGACGGCGAGATGTTTACCTCAAAAGACACGATAGACTTTGATCCGCTCCATCTGCAGAACATGTAGCCACGAGCAGCGCGCGACGCCGTGCATTACAATGGTAAGGCCCTGCGGGACCCTCGCCGGGGTAACGGAGAGGGCGCCGCGCGGCGGGGGCTGTCGGCGCAACAGCCCTTTCCGCTCATTATGCGTTTCGCCTCATTGACAGAAGTCAGAACAAAGTCACTTCTCCCGCATGCTCCCTTTTATTTATTTATTTATTTATTTATTTATTTATCCATCTAACGTGACCTGAAAAAAGAACCCGGAACACAGGGACTGCAAGAGCACAGCGGGGCAATACGCAGGTGTGCAGGGACGTCTGCGTGGACGCAGGGCCAGAACAATAAACACAGTAAGACGGCAGTGGATACATAGTATATGCATATATAATATTCCGTATGTATATTTAAAGTCCATTCACCCGTCAAATATATTCAGCACCTTCATCCTGGTCAGGGCCACAGCAGTCTGGGGCCTATCCCACAATCCCTGGGCACCTGGCCATCAAACTACACCCTGGATGCGACACCTGTCCTTCGCAGGGTCGACACACACACACACAGAACCAGAGGTGCGTCCTGCGTCCGCTGTTCTGTCCAGCATTGTGAATTAACGCTTGTTGAGTTCTGCTTACTGAGAAGTGGACGGCGGCCAGTACACGTGAAAATAGCTGACAGCTAAAAAGAAGCGTCGCATGAATAAAAAAGTAAAAAACAACAACAATCTCCTCCGCCATTTTTTCCCCACTTTGTAGTGTTTACAAAATCGATCGACTCATTGCACTGTAAGCAACTGGCACCTGTTACTGAAGAGGATAACTGGTCTTCCTCAGTCACTCCTGTCGCAGTATATCGGCGGTTTCATGCCCTGTGCTTCTGCTACCCACGATTTCCAGGCCCGATCGGCGCCAGCAACTCAGAACAAGGCGGCTGACGACGGACTAACATCAGCACAGCAGCTCACGTGTGTTTCGTGCTTCGGAACGTCAAACTTGCTTGAAAGCGATAAAAAAAAAAAAAAAATGCCAGTTTGAAACAGTTGATCCATTTTCAAAATCAATCCCGATTCTGGTGGCAGCAGAAAAACATTTATTGGGCCGAAACCAACAAATATTTCCTTTGTTCTCACACAGCGTGTAAAATATAAACACTGACAGTTCAACGGACCAGGTTAAGGGCAGCGGTGCAGCAAATTACTATTTACGGTAGATGTGTAAACTAACCTGCTATCTATCATTTTATACGGCTGGAATAACGTACCTTCTCAAGGGTCCAACCGCACCGGACTCTCACCCGACTACATTACCTGCTGCCCCACCACTTAGACGCCACAAGCACGACATGCTGTCAGTTAATATACTTTCATATATTCATATACTGTAACTGGACAGACACCCTCTTCCACTGAACACGTGACTGACATCAATACGTGGTCAACGCTTCCTCAGGATTAGCTTAACTCACCACCGAAAGCAACACAGTAAACGCAACGTGAAGACATTAATACGCCGAAACAGTTACGGTTTAGACTGGATTTGGTGCCTTAAACTCAGAAACACTTCAAACTGTCCAGCAATTCGTCCCTGAAAAGGCCGAGAGTCTACGTCCCGTTACTTTAACCGGGGTCCGTCGGAAACACCCGTATGAGCACGGAGCCCTGAGCCGAGCAGGACGAACGCGGTAAACGCAGGTACCTCATTAGAAAAGACTGAACGTGGTCAGAACGTGGTGTTTTACCGCGGTGCGGCGTGTACGGCACAGCGCGTCACGCGTTAGTCACCGCGTCACACGGGAGGTTCGAGTGCTGCCGGACCAGGCCTGACGTGGGAACAAGTAAATCACTGCAGGCACCTAAACGCCTAGTTGATCTGAAGCAAAGTGCCGGATAAATGCTTTTGCGCTACGTTTGTTTAGTGCGGCGCGGCATGTTGTACACGTGTTGTTTACACTGTCCGTTTGGCAGCTTCCTAATACAACCGCGGCGGTTGAATACAGAATAAGCAGATTAGCGCGCGGCACAGCGGGGCGTGAGGGGCTCAGCAGAGATGAAAGAGGGGAAACCGGAGCAGAAGTTGCACGCCTCCAATAATTTTGTTTTCAACAAGTGGAAAAGCACCTTTGATGCTAAAGAAATTTCACAGACCTTCCCGCACATAAAACGCAGCTGCTCCACACATCTGGGCCCCTCAGACGGTCCCTATTCCACACAAATTCCAACGTCACCTAATTCCAGGCAAACAATTTTAACAACCTCTGGAACGACAAAAGCAAAAGTAAATAAGCAACAAAGAGATTATAACTGCAAATCCCATTTTGCGTGCTGTACGTGCTGCGGTGCAACTTGGTGTGTGTTTACGGGTCCGGGCAGTTTATTTGTTTTAGGTATTGAAGGAGCGCACGGCCCCCCTCGGATCTTATTGAAACCTGGTCGGCGCAGTAGAAATTAACGTCACGTGCACACGCTGCCTAATGGACTCGCGCTCGACTGTTTATCAGTTTCCATTACGCCCCCACATAACAGAACTTGCGTTCTTTTGTCTTGGAAAAAACATATTAGTGTAATTGGGGCTTCATTATGAATTTTCTTTGATGCAGAAGTTCAGATGCAACGCAGCTCAAGCGCTGACCAGGGAGCCCATTAAAAAAGAGCCAGACAACATTTAGAGAGAATCCCACCGCCCGGCGAAGTCCGAGCGGGCAAGAACCTTCACGGTGGTCTTCAAAGCGAGTGGCAGCCGGGCTGGAGACGATCCTGAGAAATGCCAACTGTTTGTTTATTTTTCTTTTAAGTAATTGGTAAATGCCTTCTGTTATTTGTCATTTATTGCTTATTTTGCTTTACCCCAGATTTTACGCGTCTTCTGTCACGTGTCTCGTCTGTCACGTGTGAAATTCCCCGCAGGGATTAGTAAAGTCACGGAACTTTCATCAATCCCATCATGTTGTTATTACTGCGACTGAGTCGCTCCTGCCGCAAGGTGGAAGAAGCAGAAATTAGAGGCGCGTGCGAGAAGTGCGGCGTTCGGCTTTTCGTGCAGGAACCCGTCACCGGGCTATCGAGTCGCCGAACGGTTTGCAAGCTTGTCCCGATCGCTTCGGCGCTTTCTGGTGGAGAGCCAGACACAACAGGAACGTTCATGTCGTCCTTCAAATGGGAGCCACGAGTCAAGCGAAGACGGTCTGTTCCCTGACGTCTTCAGCCTCCAAAATAGACGGGTAAAAAATATCCGTCTCGTCAATTACCCGCCGCTCCGCTGCCGTTGTCATGGCACCGGTCGGTCATTAACTCGATGCCGTCGCGCGGTCCTGGCTCCGGTGCCAAGTTCCATGTCAAGTAACGTCTGAACGTACATCACTCAGATCACGCTTTACCTGCCTGCGATTTAAAAACAACCAAACACCTCTTATTGCACGCGTGTGTGTGTGGGGGGGGGGGGAGCCTACGCTCTGATTCCATGAAGAAGTGCGTCACCCTCAACCTTATTAATAAGAAATGCAAGGCTACAGCAAGTGAGAAGTTTGGAAAAAGCTTTTTTAAGCACAGGTTGAAAAATAAGCCAAATAACTGATGGCTGTAAAGTCATTAAGACCATTTTTTTTCCCCACTTGCTACCGTCTCCTATCCTGCCGTCTCGGAACCGTTATTATTAGTATTATTATACAGTCCAGTCGCTGACAGATACTGCAAGTTTACAGAAAGTTACATGATTATTTGCAGTCCAGAAGGAAACGCCACGCACAGTGAAACCCCCCAAGATTTCATTATTCTTTATCTGCAAAAGCGAGTTTTGATTTATTTGCCTCCCGTTCTGTATGCAATAGTCCATCTTGGGTCCGCCGCAGATTCAACTTTATTAAACCCTACAGGTTGTTAAGACCCCCGCAATTGATCCACCGGGTTTCAGTACACCATCAACAACAGGAGCGAAGGTCTCTCTCTCACACACACACACACACACACACACACACACACACACAGCAGATTACGCCACTCTCTGTGTCCTATTAACCAGTGCAGTGAACAGAGTTATTGAAGAAAAATTTTTGCCATAAGAAGGGGGGGGGGAGTGGCTGCTTGTCAAGTTCTCCAGAGGCCTTATCAGGCGATTCAATACCACTGCGGAGGGAAAGATTAGATCTGTCAGGTGCTGCACAGATTCCACACATGATTTGGAAAGGCTGTCACCTGAGCTTCTTTTGTCATATTTTCAGCGAGTTGAAGGACACGCAAGACTGTCCTGGTGAGGACAAACATGGTCCACACACATATAAATCCTGTACGGAGACAGAGGATGTGTACAGGATATATACAGGCATCTCCACCTTTCTCTCTCTCTCACACACACACACACACACAAATCAAGAAGTTCTTTAAAAAGCACGATGCCAGACAGCCACTCAGAAGCAGACAGCAGCAGCACACGCACACCCGCCCGCTCTAACAGACACGGTGCCAGGCCCGCGCTCCTACACCCAGTTGGCCCAGCCGTGCCACTGGGGGGCCGTGTAATTGGTTGTGCACTGTTAGCACGAGCCTGGCGAAGGGAAGAGGGGTGCGGCGCGCTTCTTAGCGCCGAACTAGCAGCCGAAGGAGATAAAAGCAGCTGACGGAAGTAGAAGACCCGCTTCTATTACTTTATATATTTATTCACGTATTTACTTCTGCCATACCGTTACACTCATTAAAAGCAGGGAATACAGAGGGGGGCCATCCTAAATAAATAAATAAATAAATAACAAAGATACTGCTCCTTTGAGCTTCTTCTTTTACAACTTGTCTTGTGCATTTTAAAACCAAAGATGTTCAAAATTCCTTGGTGAACTCCAGAACAAAGCCCTGCATAAAGTGTGTGTGTGTGTGTGTGTGTGTGTGTGTGTGTGTGTGTGTGTGTGTAGTTCTTTATGCATGGCTTTGTTTTTCAAGCCACAGACTTGAAATTTGGCACAGTGAGATTACACACACACACACACACACACACACACACACACACACACACACAGACAGCACTGCTCATACTTGCACAAGCGCAATAAAGCTTGGCGTTACGTATCCGTTGGACTACAACCGACACGTGTCGCTTTACGGTGTTTAACTGTTCAGCAGGACTAACAATATTTATATACTAGATGCAGCCACCTTAAGGGTAGCACAGTTTGGTGATATGCGAGGTGTTACCACCATTTAACTTTCCTCTTTCTGGCCCGAGCAGCGATGGGTTACTCAGCTGGCGGAAGGTGAACGGTGTGAGGACACCCGGGCAAGACGGCCACTGTTTGCATGGGACAAACTGGGCAGAAGGATGGAATCAAACGATCCACAAGTATCGGGCACGTCTGGGAACTGCTGCGGGGAGTTTCGGGAGGACGAGGCGCATTCATTTAACGCCTTGGGGGAGAGGAAAAAAAAATACACCACATTTTATTGGTCTTTCTGATTTAAGAGAACAAAGAGTCAAGTTCTTTGTTAACCTTTTGGCGTAACCATACAGGCCTTGGTTTCCACTGTGGAAAACCTCAACTTTTCAGAAGCCTTTCATGCTGCAAAGACAACATTTGGCGTGAGGCTTCCCTACAACTTGCACCAGGTGCTTTCAAGGAGAGTTTGTCGCTGGGGTGGAAAGCGAAAATCAAGCGCCTGTCATCAAGAGCTGGTTTCGAAGATCGAAAGGTCAGCCAAGACCCGTCACAAGCAGCTGCTACGGAAGGTCAGCTCAACTTCAAAAGGGTTTTGTTTGAAGGCTAGAGGTAAACGCTGCTTTAAAGTCAGGCGTAGCAGATGGCCGATTGGCACCGCAAGCAAAATGGCACAATGTCTACCACACTTACTGTACCAAACTGCTCCTTGCTGGAGTGTTGCCTCTGTGATGACATTGGCTTCCAGCGAGAATAGACATCAGTCTTTAGCTTTTCACCACCACAACAAGACCCTCCCAGACTGCAGGCCTTCCAAACCGAAAACAATTGTGCAACACAAAGGCTGAAGTGGCATCTGCACACGTAGGATTTCCGACACTAAGTCGGATATAGAACCCAGTATCCTCAACTGCAGCAGAGAACCTCAAACCGAGCACGTATCTAATCGGCAAAATATCTAACACACAAATGTGCAGAAATTATGTTCTCTCATACATTTCTTTGTGTTCCTTGGGAATCGTGTCAATACGTACATCAGTTCCTGTAACTGCTGGCCCCCCACAGACAGGGACACCACGGGAACCGGATTACTTAGTAGGTAGTTGGCACATAAGCAGGGTGCTCTGCAGAAGGACACGGGGTCATGCCCGTCAAGCTCCCGGCCGCCATCCTGTCTACTTATCTCTGTCCAGGAGCACCCGAGGCACACCCCCGCCATGAGTTCCCATTATCAGGGCGAGTGCTCAGGCAGACCCGCTCACCCCCAGGGCACCCTCCCCATTAACACTGACACGGTGTCACCCAGCGCTGTGCCTGTCTCCTGGTCAGGAATGCGGCAGTAATATTCTTTTCCCCCCTCTCTCTGGGTTTCCTCAGGGTGCCCTGGTTTCCTCCCGCAAGTCAGCCATGTTTCAGGTGGCCTGGCGACTAAATATCTGCAGCGCACCCGTGTGTGGGTGCCAGGGTGCGCCACGCCGACTAACAGGACCCTATTCTTCCGGGACAGACTCGGCGTCACCAAAACCCTGATTTAAGGTTCTGTCGTCACCGGTACTGAGAGAAAAAGATTTATTTTGGTTTCATTAAAACCATTTCCTGAACAACGTGAAATTAAACAAATGATAAACTACACACACACACACACAGACACACACACACACACAGAACTTCACCGTATCATCCAAGTTGTGGTCATTGTTTTGAGTGCCCCTCAGATCAGCGTGTACAGCGTACCGTGTTACTGTTAGAAGTATTGGTAACCAACGTAAAGGCACAGCCAGTTTTGCCTCCGGGCTTCTCTGCTAAATGGTATTTTTGAAAAACAGCGGGGAGTGCAACGGTTTAAAAAAGTAACGGTGACCAAATGAGGCTTCAGCTGAACGGATTCTTCAGGAAGAGTGGTTTTTACACTGGAATTCGCCGTGTGGTAATAAGGAGAGATCGGCACCTCTCCGCGCAGTTTGCTTTTACAACTGTGTGCCTCCTGCGTAAACAATTACCAACTACAGATAAATAAAAAATGCCATAAGAATTGTCACAATGACACATGTGCTTAAGAAGAAGCCGATGCGTCTTTTTCAAGCTACTTTTCCATGACTAAATTAACCTATTTGTGTCGCATTTCTCCCTTGTTTTTGTGAAAAACGTGAAAACCTGCCTTGGATTGACACAGCAAAGCAACTTTAAATATTTGACCCATTTAAACAACAGGATGTCATTATTGGGACCGTTCGAAGAGTTTTTATTCTAAAGGGTGGCACACGTGTAGTAAGAGAGACTTAAACCAACAGTCTTCAGGCTACAAGTCGCTGTCCTTAATGGCCACATCACTGAAGAAGTTTACGTAAAAAAAACATTTCACTGGGTGACTTTGCAATGTTTTATGAACAGATGCGGAAGAAATATATACATCCATTTCAGTAACCAGTTTTCTAGGGTCACAGTACTCTAGAACCTATCCTGGGTATAAAACGTGGATATAAAATGGGGTACCACACAACTATCCATCCCAGGATGTTCACACATGCACACATTAAACTCCTCTTTTTTTTGACAAATTCACCAGACACCATGTTTGAGTTGTAGAAAGTTACCAAACGGACACTGAAGGAACACACCAAGACCATACAGACAGATCTGAACCCAACCCAACAGTCCAGGAGCTGTAAAGCACCACAACTACATGCTGCACCACAGTGGATACCAGCGAGCGCCATGCCCAGCGCGTGGGAAACCGCGGTTCTGCTCCTGGTCCATTACTCTTCCAGACTCCTAATTCTACACCGTGTCGAACGTTGGGAACAAGGGCAGTGATGGTAAGGGGGCTACTGGAACCAAACGCGGGTGGAAAAGATCTGATAGTATGGACTTGAAGGAATGCCGCTGCAATGGTGCATCCAAAGAGAGAGGCTACATGAAGTGCATGAAGGGAACTATGGATAAAGAAAACACCATCATTCACATGCAGAAAAACAACGAGTCGACATCAAATTGATGACATAAAATCCAGATGCTGATCCTCAAATCCCCTGTATCTACAAGTAGAACCCAAAGCCCCCGACTGAATGTGTGCCAGACTGTATATCAGAAACCTTGCGTGGCTCAGCTGCAGTCATAAGAAAGAAGATCATGGCTAAGCTTCCTAGACTTGTGGACAAGTTATCATCAGACAGCGTGTTAGCAGATATGAATGCAGCTGTATCCAGAATCCCAACCACCACCATAAGAGAAACTACAGCTCGGTATATGTTGCTGCAGCAGTAATACTAAAACCACTACGCTACAAAACCCAAGTCTGATAAACAAACTGCACTGGCAGCCCCATTGCAGAGACACACAAAAGAAAAAATAAATGGCCTCTTCTCCAAAGTATTATCTAAAGTGTACGCTTGCTCTGCAGTCCAACAAGAGCTGAAACAGAACAGTACTGGAAGAGCATATGGGAGAAAGAATTATCATAAAACATCAGTGCCCTGTGGCTAAGAGACCTGAAAACAGTGCTGCAGTCTCCCAGAGCAGGAACCAGTCACCATCACAGCAGCAGATGTCCAACAGTGGGTCACAAACATGAAGAACTGGGCAGCACCAGGGCCTGGCATGATCCATACCTACTGGCTACAGAAACTAACAGTTATGAACACGTCATCTCCTCACGTCGGGCACCTACCAGCGGATGGAAAAGGCTGGACTGAAGGGCAGTAGAGAGGCACTGATCCTGGCAGCACAAGACCAAGCCCTCAGCACCGGGTCAGTCAAAACAGAACAACCACATCAGACAACAGCGCAGGTGCAGACAGTGGAACCCCCCCCCAAAACAGCCCAGCACCTAGTAGCAGCTCCAAGATGGAGGTAGAGACAATGCATACTGAGAAGCTCAACCAAGTCACAGGAACACGTGAGGAATATGGCTAAATGGGAGGAACGACAGAGCCAAGATTCCGTGGAATGTCCACATAAACACAGATAAACAGGTAGTGACCAACCAAGCAGGTATAGCAGTGATAGACAAGGAGGAGAAAACAGCAGTGGTGATGGATGCGGTAACTCCAAGTGATAGAAACATCAGGAAGAAGGACTATGAGAAGCTGGAGAAACACTAGGGCTTGAAGAAAAAACCAGAGAGAATGTGTAAGGTGAAAGCCAAGGTGGTCCCATTGCAACAGGAGCACTTGGGGCTGTGACTCCTAAGCTGGAGAAGTGACTCGATCAGATTCCAGGTGCGACGGTCTCGGCCCAGAAGTACACAACCCTAGGAAGAGCAAGTGTTTTGGCGTCTACGTGATGTTAATAATGGTTTCGTAACTGAAGTGGGGCTGCTGTATTTATACTGTACTCTGTAATCTTTGGTTTTCTCCCTCCAGTAAGTAAAGTGATGTTCTCTGCGGTGCTTGTATTCAGGGGCGTCTAAGGGTTTGTGTCTGTGCTGGACATGCAAGCCCAAACTGGAGCAAGTGGCCACGAGGTTCACAAACGAAATTCAAGTTGGCTAAATATTCGTAAATTGAGACGTATTATTTACGTAAATTTGTAAATATCAATGTTTGCTACAGCGAGTCGTCCCCGACTGAGCGTTTGTAAACCGATGGGGACTGTATTGTAATCCGGACCTCACACATTCCGTTTCGGGGACCACCGGCTTTCATTACGAGAGACACTGTCATCCCGTCGTCACCATGGGTAACAGTAAGAAGTCAGGACGACACGTATTTAACAGCTAGGAAGTGGCAAACGTCTGCGTTTCACTTCAAGAACAAGAGAGCAGCTTTTAGGACTAAAAATACACCTCCTTAGATCTATTTTGCTTATCGAGCAAAATAAAGAAGGAAACAGAGTTCCATCCATCCTGCGGTTCGGACTGGAACGACGTCAGGTGGCAGCCGTAGCCCTTCCCGACACTCGCTGGTTAATTCTCAGGCACCGGGGGCCTGATGAGGTGTGACTGCTTCTCAGGCTGCCGGGTTTTTACCGCGCCTGTGGCCTCCGCAGAGCTCTCGTCTTCATTTGCCACTTTACTCGCCTCCCTCTCCGGCCGTCTCTCTCCTGCTCTAAATGCATCCCGATCGCGCGCCATTCAGTCACCCAGCCTCAGTCTGAACACGGAGATGCTCGAAAGGGACGAACACAATGGCTTCTTTGTGTTGCCACCAGTCACCCAGGAAGGCTTTGAGTGGCTCGATGTGTGCGGATTGGGAGCTTGGAGCACCGGAGGAGAGGCGGCGGGGACGTAATTGAAATGCTTAGTGGAGGAATGGATTGTAGCTAATGGCTTCGCAGCATGGGGACTCCTGAGCCGTACTGTTTTCCCGAATTAGACGGCCTCCGCGCTGCAGCAACCCGCCCAGGACAACTTCTGAGCGATGTTGCCTCATTTCTGCACCACTGCACACCGCCAGTACTAATGCCACACAGCAGATTATCAATATTACTTAAGAGGAAACTAGGGTGTAGCACCTGGCTTTTCACACGGTAACAGGCGTCACCCCCAGCATACAGAATACCAGGGTGCCGACTTTTAACCTTTCGGTCATTCGTGTTGACATCGGCGTCTAAGAGCAAACTCTGCCGGAGGGCGTCCCGGGTGAAACGCAAGAAGAGCTTAGCACGGAAAAACCAAGGAGAGCCCCGAGATGCCCGAGCGCACCACGCGACACGGGGCAGCTTGCGGAGCATTGTGGGGAAGCGCTGGGTTCTGTCACACCTCAGACGCTGTCAACTTAATTGAAGTTCTGATTTGGACAGCTTGTCAGATCTGGTGTCATGAAACGGAGGCTTCCAATAAAGTCAACAACCAGAAACCTGGGAAAACAACATTGCATTCAGCTGAAGAGCAAAAGACAGGTACGAGAGACGGTTTCGACTCAAGAGTTTTCACATGACAGCGAAACAGATGCTATTGCTGAAGTTATTTATTATTTTCTCCACCTTTTTTTTTTTATTTAGAACTATTTTTTCCACGTGTTGTTTGTCGTGCTGGTTCAGCCAGCGCCGCTCCAGTACAGCACACTAGCCACATTTCCATAGTAATACATCTGTAACACACCATTCGCATGTACATATTTAGATGTTTATATTATATACAACAACATGAGCGCTGGAGATCCTTCTCTCCTGTAGTACGGTGAAAAATATTTTTCATACATTTTAATATAGTCTAATATGCCGTCGCCACATTAAAACGTGTCCGGTCCACCTTCTGCCATGGAGACAGGTGGTAACACATATGGCTGAGAATACACAGATGGTAAACACTTTACATGCTCCGCAGAGCTGTATGCAATGCTACACACAGCCACCTCTGGAGAGAGGGGGCTGAAGGAATGAATGCATGAATGAATGAATGAATGAAAACCTGTGCAATTCAAAGCTTAGTAAACAGATTGAACATATAGAAAGAGACCTACTCTTCCCTCGGAGACCTGCATTTACGATGCGGTGAGCAAACAAGAGCGGGACGAGGTATTTCCACCGGCGTAAGGAGGCGATGGGAAGCAGAACCCGAGGGACTGAAGAACATTTAGAGATGAATCAGCTTTCAAAACGCCAAACGGAAGTCTCGTGGTTACAGCGGTGACGCGAAGACTACGGCCGAGACCGGTGGTAAAGTAAACGTGACGCATGCCACCTGAACGGTTTGAGCTGTGACAGCTGTGGGTTGGTGGCCCGGTGAGAAGTGGAGAATGAAAGCGGCGGCAGGGTGGTGGTCGTCCCTATTTTTACACTTGCTGTAATTTATGTTCCACAGAATGTTTCCCTCAAGGTTCAGCTGCCCTGCAGGCCATGCAAATATTTATAACATTCTTGTACATGAGAGACGGCCAGCTTTGATTCATTCATTCGGCTGCTTCTTTACCACGTTTTTTTTTTCTCCCAACCAGTCTCCAC
Source organism: Arapaima gigas (assembly GCA_900497675.1). Lineage (NCBI taxonomy): Eukaryota > Metazoa > Chordata > Actinopteri > Osteoglossiformes > Osteoglossidae > Arapaima > Arapaima gigas. Next base: position 109,519 of record UFQX01005256.1, on the reverse strand, counting down.
TCAGACCTGCTCTGAATTTATACAAGACATTAATCTATCTTCTCCTGCCTCATATGAGGGCAGCTGCTGCATGCTGTTACTGCTGCTGTCATTGTTCCATGATAGCAAACCTCTAAATCTGCCATAAAAGGGCAGCTTATTGTTGTACGGAGGACATGGGGTCACAAGGCACTTTAAGACCACGAGTGCCCAAGGCCCAGCGACTCAGAGAGGCATCGCTATCTTTGTACGTTTCAGCATCGCAGTTCTGCAGCCTCTCTGATCTCCGTCGGTTTGCTGGTGTGCAGCCGAAACCGACCGCGACCGTCCAAGTCCCAGGCTGCCCGTTTCATTCTGCACGGCAGTAACCTTCAGCACAGCCTTTAAGCAGCACTCCCTCCCGAGCAAAATTTAAAACCGGGATATCCGCAAGGTCTGTGCCTGACAAAATCCGCAACAGGGGGAAGTGAAAGTTGAAGGAAGCCAAGAGACTGGCTGCAATGCAGCTCCCGTCTGCAGCAAAGGCCGCCGAGGGTGACTGAACTCGGGGGAGGTCCCCGCCTCGATCATTCGGAATACATAATTAAAAGCGTACGGTAAATAAAACGCAGCCTGCTACCCACGGCCGTCGGACACTGTCGCAGAGCTCGCAGGTGGCCGACGGCGCTCACCGCCGCATGTGCAGGAGGTGAAGGACACACTCGGTTGGCGGCAAGGAGGACGGAGGGAAGAGGAAAGAAAGAGGGGTGTGAGGCGACGCCGGGGGGGCGGGGGGGGACGCAGCTGCCTGCGCCGATTACAGCTCGTTCCCTGACGGCCCCCCGCAGCGCCGTCCCTGGAAGCACCCCGTCAGAATCCCTGCTTCTGCTGCCGCCGACTAACCAACGTCAACTCGCACGCAAACACACGCGCGCCAGAAAGATCTGCCAATCCACTTCGTGTACAGTACGTTGAAGTAACTCGCTCACTGTAATAACCGCCTGTCCTCGCCACGGTCACGGCAGCGTGGGGTGGCGATGGGCGGCCTGGCGGCGTGGGGTGGCGATGGGCGGCCTGGCGGTGCAGCGAGCAGCGCTCCTGCCTCATGGCCCCTGGGCCGGGTGGTTGAGAGTTTGAATCCAGCTCAGCCTGTATGGAGTTGGCACGCACGTCCTTCCGGTATCAGTGTGGGTCTCTCCCACAGTCCAAAGACGCGACTCAGGTTGACTGGTCACTGACATGCCTGTGGCGAGTTTGTGGACACCCTGCGGCGGACCTAGCCAGGCGTCCTCCGCGTCCGGGACCGGGTGCATCCGCGGCTGATGGATAGCTGTGCACGCGCATTTATCCGGTTGGAGCTAAGCAGGTCTTAATCCATTTAGACTATTAAAAAGTGATTTCCAATGTTAATGTTCTACGCTAAGCTGCCACCACTTACTTTCCTGTTATACAGCTGGGTAATTTTTACTGCAGTGATTTGGGGTAACCACTGCGTAAAGGGTACCACCACATGGTCTCGAGGGCAAAGGCTCTAAAGTACTACTCTAAAGTTCTTATTTAACTGATGTTAAATAAGTGTGTATGTGTGTGTGGGGGGTGCAGCATCACCGCATCGCTGTGGGTGTTGAGTATTCAGTGAGAGCGACAGCCTGTGACAGGCACCGCTGTTTACTGTCCGTCCGAGCAGCAGAGCAGAAGGATGGAAAATGACGTGATGCAGGGGCCCTTTGCACGTTTGCAATGATGAGAAAGGACAACAAATCTCTTCATGACCACCATCCAAGGAAGTGTCTCTTTATGTTGTCTCCTTTGATAAAAACCAAAGCATAAAAACGTGTGGCACCTAAGCTGCCTGGAGAAACATGCAGACGTGGGCCAACTGTCTCAGTGACATGAAACATCACGTCACCCCCCCCAGGACTAGTGAAGGGACTGTGAGAGCTGACATCACTTACTAGGATTGGGGGGGCTTGCACTCAAATGTGACTCGAACCCCATCCTGAAATGTGAGTGTTCAAATGGGAAATGTACTAAATTTCTATCGGAGAAATATAAACGCGTATCCGTCGTGCACAAAAACTCCTATGACGAAATGGATAAAAGTTGTATTTAGTAAACGCAATAACTTAAAAATGTACAAAATTTTATTCATTTTTCCTCGTTTCCCTCCTGCGTCTTCCTCCCCCTCGGCGCGTCTCGCCGAGCAGCCGGGGCAGCCCAGGGCAGCGCTGTGAGCGGCACCTTTCCTCCCGCCGAGCACAAAGCGCCCCGTTTACCCTCCACGCAGTCGGCTTCACGTCCACACCTCCCGCGGATAAATACGATAATCTGAAACCCTTCCCTCTGCTGCTCCTGCGCTATACAGTAATACTCCGCCTCACACCGCCCTGTTTAGCACTACTTTCCTGTTAATAAAATGAACAGGATAAGCAAATAAAATTCTCTTAATGTAATAAAAAAAGTGATGGAAATTGGTTTAAGCACAAATCAATGTGGATTTTTTCCCTCCGATCTCCCAGAAAAAAGACCCGAGGCTGAGACATTCCTGAAAAGGAAAAAAAAGATCAGAAAATGTCATTCCTGATCCATCCACCCCCTGCTTAGACACCCCGCGCTCCCACTATCCTCTGCGCTCCTCTTCATCTCTGCACTGCGTGGACCATCTGTTTGCACACTCTGCATCTCGCAGATTTGCATCTTAAGGGCCCTGCGACCACAGGCCTGTTGACTTTAGCAATCTGATCCAGCTAAATTAATTCATAAAACATTAGAAGCAGGTAGGAGAAGCACAGCGACTGTGTGCTTTCCGAGGTAAAAGGTAGAAGGGGGGGGGCTCGTGCACTTGGCGATTCAGCTGGCCGTGCTTCTTCTTTCCCCCCTCCTTACCAGGGGTTCCCTGCAGAACATACGAAAATCATTCGACAGACAATCGTGTGCTGTAGACAAAGAAGAAGAAAGACACAGCGGACGCAGCTACACTCACGACAGCTACCGGTAGACGAACCCAAAGATATACGGCAGACCTGGAAGCATAGAGCAAACCATCCAGCCGTATAGTTTTTAACTCAAGCAAATGAAACGGGTGTCTAAAGCTAAGTGCTGAAGCCACTGTGTGCCAGTACAGGGGCTCCACTGGAAACTTTTTGATCGACGCGCTGCAGGGATATACGCTACCTTGCTAACGTTAGCAGCTGGCAGCGTAGTGGTTCGAGTGGCCGGATCCTTCCACCTGGAGGTTTCATTCAGGTTTGACTCGCCACTCTTACTACGGTACCCTTGAGCAAGGGCGTTGCCCTGAATTACTTCAGTAAAAACTGCCCAGCTGTATTAATTGGCAAATCACTGTAAGTAGCTTATTATACAACCATAACCTTGTAAGTCTCTTTGGACAAAAGCATCAGCTAAATGAATAAATTATAATTATTATTAATTCATATTTAGCTGATGCCTTTGTGCGAAGAAACTTAGGATGCTAGACACACGACCCTAAGCTCCTTACAGTTATCTACCCAAACACACAACACTGAACAGTAACACTGCAGACCCTGACAAAGGCACAAGGTCAAATGCAAAGGGCGATTTAGATTAACTCATTTATCTGAAACCGACGACTGCGAAGGGAAACACGGCACCTGGAGGAAACTCTGCAAACTCGGCACACGCAGATTCAAACCCGCAGCCCCTCCATACTGCACACCGGAATCGTGGGCAACCACTTCACACGCGGGTCACGGATGAACCAAGTGAGCCCAGGTGTACTTCGGCGAGCACAAAACATCAAATGCGCCAATATAGGAGACTAGATCCATTCTATCCTAGAACATGTCAATCTCCTCGCATTTTAGGTTTCATGTACAAGATCTTCTGAAAAAAGTGGGCAGTGAAAGAGCTTTGGTCTATATACACTCATTTGTTTATACCGAGCAGCACAGGATAAAACAATAATTGAAAATAAAAGTGTGGAAATAGTGTTAAAACTGAAAAGTTGTCACAACAGGATTATTAGCAACATTCAGAACAATTCATACGGACTTGGTCAGAAGAACTAGATTGTCATTGCAGTGAAATTAGAATCGCTTGCTGTAAATTGCCAGAACTCACATGACATGAATTAACCAATAAATGACAGTTTTCATCTTTAACCAAAGATCACCGTCATCCCCTGTTCCTGTTTCACAATGGTGAAGACAAGAGAGCCGCCTGATTCAAGAAAAGGGACAAGACCGTCTCCAGGGACTGCGGCATCCTTGTTCCCCCCCTGTGTTAAAGAAGTTTGCTGCCCGTGGAACTGTCAAAAACCTCCCAGGATGTGGTGGAAGAAGAAAAATTGATCAGAGAAGTCTTCCAAGGTTGGTGTGAACTGTTTGGGGGGAAGACCACCACATAAAAGCATCTGAAAATCTCAAAGCTAACCTGGAGTGTTGGCTTCAACCTGTAACATACACCACACAGTAAACCGAGAAGAGCTTTAAGGGTGAAGGTCAAGAAGGCCCCAGTGTTGAAAGACAAACATAAAAAAGAATAGCTCATCTTTGCCCAAACCTACCTAGAGAAACCAGCATCCTTCTGGGGAAATGTTCTGTGGACTGATGAAACCAAAATAAAGCTCTTTGGCAATGGAGTCCAGCGATTTGTTTATAGATGATGAAGTAAAGCTTGTAAGGAAAAGTACATTCTACCGACAGTTCTTTAACTGGTGGATGGTGGAGGTTCCACATTGTGGTGAGGCTGCCTTGCTGCCTGTGGTACTGGAGGCCTTGAACGTTTTAAGGCAACCGTGAAAGCAGAGGATCGCCAAGGCAGCTAAGAGCAAAATGTGCAACCCAGCGCAACCCTAGGTATGGGTGGAAGATCACGGTGCCTCCAGCAGAACAACAACCCAAAACACAAATCAAAAAGCACAACCAAACGGACGGAAAGGTAAAAACGGCCAACAGCGAGTCCTGATAGATTTCAGTCTCAATTTGACTGAAAACCTTTGGAAAGAGCTGAAATCTGCTGCCTGTAAAAGGAATCCTGCAAACATTCAAGTTCATTCAGAAGAAACTGCAGTTGAAAAGTGGGAGAAACCACCGACAGAAAGGTGCGAGAAGCTTTTTGGTGCTACGGGAAACATTTGGAGGCGTCGTCAAGGCCGAAGGTTGTGCAACCGAGTATTTAATACCGTCTAGGTCATATTTTCTTTTTCTTACGTGGGGAACCTTGGACGTCCTATTAAACATATCACGATTGTTAAAGTCGGTACATTTCCATTGCTGAAAATGCTGTGCGTGATAAGGCTAAAATGCGCGCGTGCCAATGACTACATACATCACACATGGACAATAAATCACAAACTGAGCAGATCCCTGCATTTCGGTCATCGGCAAAGCACCACCGGTCTCGCTGCCAACAGCAGAGGAAAATTCTCAACGACACGAACAGCGCGATCCTAAACTCGACCGTGTAAACCGTAGCCGCGCCGCAATTGTCATTTCACTTCCCAGCCCGTCGCTGAGCCTTACATTCAGCTCACACACTTGTCTTTCAGCCCTTGTTAATGCGTGTGTTTGTCAGCATCTCTCTGAAGACTATCACTTTGGTTCACGCGCCTGTTAGCTCACTGCTAGGAGCCGAGCTGCAAAGAATTTCCTAATGAACGCCTTTGTCTTCCTAATCTTTACTCCAACTGAATTTAAAAAACAATATAAAATCAACACAATTAGCTTCTGAAAGGCAGCTGCGTTCCTCAACGAAAAATTTGCTTTTTAAACGGGACGCGGGAACCGCAGCCAGTTTTGTTAAATATACGCGCGGTCATATACACAACACACTGGCCTTTCGGACACTTTTATCTGAAGCCCGCAGTATTTCGGTTAAAGGTTGAGCTCTTTAACCTATATTAACATTTGCGTGTAGTGACATTTTCCTCCAGCTTGCAGATGTCTGAACAGTGTGGCCCCCAGTGCACCTATGTAAAACATCTCAGGGAGAAGGAGCAAAGGGGACCAGCTGGCCACCGTACCCAGACCTCGGCGCTTCGTCTGGAATTTTTTGGCTCAAACGGGCTCAGGTGGAAGCCAGTAACATCCCATCTTAAAAAGGCCAGGCGAGCCTAGAGAGGGAAGCGAACACAAGGCGTCGACTCGCGTGCTTGGTGAGATTTTAAGATCTGAGCTGCCCCCCCCCCCCCCCCCCCCCCCCCCCCCCCCCCCCCCCCCCCCCCCCCCGCCCCCCCC
>UFQX01005256.1:59965-103333 GCA_900497675.1 Arapaima gigas | reverse complement strand
GCTGCCCCCCCCCCCCCCCGACTTTTCTCCTCGAAAGACCTTTTGTTTTGTGGTTTGCCTCGATATGTCTCGATGAAACCTCCGTATGCCGCGTGGTACAGCAGACACACCCAAGTCGCGAAGACGGGAAGAAGGGCGGCGAGAGGCAGCGGAGAACAAGCGGCGTACGAGTCGAGCCGGAAATCCTACAGGAACAAATTACCACGATCGGCAGAGCAAATTGTCACGTCATTTGCTGCACTAATCCGATCCTCGGGAACCAGCAGTCCAGATCACTCGGAATACTTCTCTGAGCAGTATTAGGAAAAAGTGCAGATTGTCGCCGATTGGGCGTTTATGATGGCCTATGAAGTGTTTCTGAATACATTTAGTCCATCTGGGTAAAACCATTTAGATATGAGGGCAAATAAACACCAGCTTTGCCTGCAGACACACACTCGACAGATAATTTAATGTCATCCCATTAAACAATTTTAATTCAGGAAAAAGCACGCGGTTTCACCAAAACACGCTTTTCAATGGATAAGCATTTGTTTTAATGCAACAAAAAGCAATTTTCCAGAATTATATAACCTGGAGACGCGATAAATAAAGGGACAGTCCCTGCGCTATAGTGCAAAACCGTAAGAATCCAAATAAACAAATAGCTTTTTTATTTGATCGTGATATTGGTTTATTTGGCGCCCAAAGCTGAAGAAGTCAGATGATACTTGAAAGAACATTTCGGAACGCGATAGGAAAGGACGTGAGAGCGTGGTCCAGACAGGCATCCTGGGCAGCGATAACCTCACCAAAGGCCGGGACGTTCCAGAACAGGATAAGATGCTTAACAGCTTGTTTTTTCAGAAGAGCTCAAGTCTCCGTTGGCTGAAGTGTAGATGCACACAGGACACACTGAGCCAAAGCAAAAGGAGAAATCTGCTACTCTGGGCCCAACTACTGGGCCCAGAGGGTTCACAGCCTCACGTTTCCCACTTTCTAACTTGAACATCTCTCAAACGGGAGGCTGTGAACCCTCTATGACATCTACCAACACTTTTACTGCAGCTTACAAGCGCACTTGGAACCAGAAGTGGGGCTGCTACTTGGAAAGGATCAACTCCGCCCACCAGACCACAGTCAATAAAATCTTAATCATCCTTCAACTTATTCTTGGTTAACCTTTAAAAGCATCAGATAAAGCTAAATTTAACTGCTATAGAATTTGCAGCAAGACGTTTGTTTGTCTTTTCTCTTTGAACGAAGAGCTCATACAGTCCAGGACCTCCGTATTCCATCCATCCACCCCCATTATCCTCCATCGCTTCTCCTGGTCGGGTGGCACACTTCTGCAAAGAGGTCAGTGCATCACATAGTTAAGTTTATCAACATCTAGTTCATGGAATCGCTGGGTGTTTTCTGTAAAGTTCTTTACTACAGTGAGTTATAAAGACTCGATCGTCTTCCTTCTTTCAACAGTTGACCGTCGGCAGCCTGGGTTCACGTGGATTATATGAAAGTGCCCGATTCACGTTGCTGCTTTTTGTTTTTCTTACATTGTCGCAAATGAAGAAAAAAAAAGTTCCCCGAAATACAAAAAGTTTAGCCAGTGTCCATCCTGAGTTCAATCCATTTGCCATTTCTTTCACATCTGTCTTGGAAAGTCTGCATTTCCTACCACATCTAACAGATTGTCATGATGAACTTGGTGAGCTTGCAAACTCTCTCACACACACACACGAAGCATGCTGTTCTCCCACGCTGGCCCTAACTTTATGTGGGCCTTTCCCTTGGCTGCTCCCATGAAAGAGCCATCAATAACACAGCATTCCTCCACCCCCCTGCCGGTAACAGCCTCGCACGGAGCAGCTGAGCCCGTTCAGGCTGAAGCTAATGGGGTAAGTCAACAGCACGGTGGCCGGGAGGGCATTTCCTTCCATCGCTCCGTTTCGTCTCCTTCTTCACCCCCCCGCATGCAGTTTAAGCTGCCGCCCCCTGTGGTGGGCGCCTTTTAAGAAAAATAAATAAATAAACAAAAAAGTACCATAAACGCTAGAAAGTCCAAATGAAGAAGTGAAGAGGACAGAAAAATACTCCTCCATGCCTTTTGATCTTTTCAAGCTCTGAAGGGGTTACTGCACTTAGATCATTCTGACGCAAGTCTTCCACGCAAATGTCAAAATCTGGTGAGCTCCGCACCAAGTGGCCAGAAGAGCATAGAAGGATGACTTAAAAAGCCCATTAAATAACACATTCTTGCCCATCTAACTATCCCAAACGGTGGGGTGCCGGCGTAAAACGTCGGTCCCGGTACAACGGGAACGAGCAGGCGTCTTCCCAGCTCACCTGCAGCATTCACTTCTGCAAGATGGAGGACACCCGAGGGTTCATTTGCTTTCGTTCTTGTCAATATGGTCTAACAGAACAGATGCCCAGGTGTTCTCGCAGTTATGCGCGTAGACGCAACGTCGCAGGCGACCGTGAAAAACTCAAACGGAAGCACCGCTCTCAAATCGATCGATCCCTCCGTCTGCCGTAAGCGTAAACGTTAAACGTGAGGATAGCGTCTAAATGAATATTCATGAGCGTAGGAGGCGATCGACAAACTTTGTTTGTTTCAAGTTACGTTGGCTTTGATAATTACAGTTTGAGAGAAATTTACTTGTCATGGATGTTTTATTTGTTGAAAACCGTCCCGTAATTAAATTGCTAAGTGTTTAAGCTGTATTTAAACCGTTTGTGCCGTCGATGCTGGCGAAGGATTTCGTGTTATTCTAGCCGCCTTCTCCATGACGGAAGGGTTACGCCTGGGTTCGCCACACTGGCAAGCCAATTTCCGTCACGTTTTCTAGAAATCAATTTCAGCAACTGATCTCGGATTACTCTCAAGAGCGAGCAAATACTAAAAATACAAAACAAAAAATACACATATCTTTGCGCCACTAGACTTAGTACACAATAGTTTGTTTTTCTGTGTTTTTAAAAATTGAACATTTGAAAAATTGCTTCAGAACACTGACTACTTTCAAACATCCACACTGGAAACAAAGACTAATCCTCGAATATTAAGTAGTATATTAGGATCAACGTAGCAGCGATTACTACGTTATTTATACAGTACTGTGCAAAAGTCTTAGGCACCTGTGGGGAAAACACTTTAAAGCGAGGAGGGTTCCAGAAATAATGCCATGAATACTTTTTAATCAATAAACCTTCTAAAAAGTGCAGTAGACAAATAAAACCTCAGTCAGATCAATATTTGGTGGGACCACCCTTTGCCTTTAAAACAGCATCAATTCTCTTATGCAAACTTGCATGCAGTTTAAGGTCGAGGTTGGTAGGTTCTTCCAAACTGGCCACAGTTCTTCTGCACACTTTGACTGTCTCTGCATGTCCTCCCAGACTGACTGGATCATGTTGAGATGAAGGCTCTGTGGGGACCAGACCATCTGTCGCTGAAGATAGTTGTGTATGACTGAGATTGGGTGTTTGAGGTCATTCTCAGGCTGCACAATGAATTTGGGACCAACCAGAAACCCCCCTGATGGTAGATCAGAATCTACCTGTACTTCTCAACACACATTCAAGTTGCCAGCCTAAGACTTCTGCACAGTACTGTACATCAGCCGTGTGTGGAAAATATACTGGAATGACAATTATATGATGCTACGTGTGATTTAAGCCAAATCCGTTTTAATTCATCATTTGTGTTCCCACTATTTTTGCTGACCTGACTTCCTGAAGATATCGGTTTATATTTGAAATAGATTAACAATAACTAGTAAACATGGCATTTTAAAGTGTGGTTTCGGCTCCCAGCCTTTTGTTTACATTGTTAATTCTTCTTCCTCCACGTGAGACCTGTGTTAACTTGTCAGGGTTACTGTGTTTGTCTATCCCAGCAATTCAGCTGAAAGACAAGTCTTTGGACCGTGAGAAGAAAACCATACAAACACACGGGGAGAACCAAACAGCACTATCACGGAACGTTTATTCACGCGCCACGGCCAAAACAGCGCGGTTAACATTTCCCGTGACTAATCGAAGGCAAAAAAAAAAAAAAAAAAAAGCTATAGTGACCTACAGTGATCTGTGAGAACTGCCGGTTGGGATATAACACCCCCCTCCCATTATAAGCCACTTTTAAACACTTTAGTTGTATTACGGCAATAATGGCATATTGCCCTTACAGATGTTTACAGCAGACACAGACACAGACCAATAATTCCGTCATCCGTCGTGTCGGACAGGAGGGAACCAGACAGGCCCGGTAGGTCGTTTAGTTCATTTGCCATCTATTAGCAGGTGACATATCATTATAACGCCCTAAAGTTGTATCCCTGAGCTCCACGAAAGAGCGTGATGCATGAGCACCGCAAGAACAGTGTGCTTCACACCCCCCACCCACCCCCGCTAGTGCAGACCACCTAGGCTGGTAATGCTGAGTCTCAGATCCACACAGCCAGCTTTGTCATTCAAGAGTAGCATCACATTTTTATTTATTTATTTATTATTTTATTTATTTATTTTTTTTTTTTTTACACGACACAGAGGTCACTTCCATTAAGGCCATCACATTCAAGCCACCCATTAAAGTGTCCAGCAGGAACCTTCTATTTTTGGTTTATGAGGGAATTAGCTGCTGCCCTTTGTGTCCTTCAGGTCATCCCGGTTTTTGCAATTTATGTTGCCGCATGTTGCGTCAACAGTTTGGGGATAAATCTGGTGACAAGGAGGCCAAGTGGAAGCAGCAAAGGGCCTTCGCTCAGCTTGGGCTTTCTCTGTGCAGTGGAGGCCACCACAAAGAAGAATGATGGGAGACTGTAAAACTCATTTTACCGTAATTGTTTTTAATCTATCCTCAGTCATACACTGGCGGCATCGAGGGGTTATTGGGGGGCTGTCTGTTGTCTCTCGCATCCTCCTCCTAAAACGATCTTGTCGTGATTCATTTATAAAGTAATGACACTCGATTAGGCAAACGGCAGCTCCGCTGGAAAAACAAGCAGAACACAATGTGGCCCTAGAGAAGCACAGTTATCGGGCTCCCCTCATAAAATGGAAGAAAATTACTTTCTTACCATAAGCATTGAACTTGATAAGGTTCTCTATTTTTTTCTGGGGGGGGGGGGGCTGGAACTGCTCGTCGTCCACTGAGCGGAAAGCGGTTAAGGGGAAAAGAACGGAAACTGATCGGGGTTATTAGCTGGGAAAGTCAGTCCCAAAATACTATTCTTTAGAGGATGCCCCGCCACCCCCTCATTTTCATGCCTATTCAAAGCATCATCCTACACAAAGTGGGGATTTGAGGAACAGGTCATGAATGTACTCTGCTCCCAGGTAAGAGCCATCCAGTCATCAAGACTTCTCAGGCATGTTGAGAAGATGTGTGGAGCTTCACTGAGACAGTCCCTAGTGTTCACTTACAGCTAAGGAGTCTTTGATCTCCATCCTTCTCTCCAGCGATTGATCGGAGGTCACGGAAACTTCGTCATTGCCTGCGCACTTGCTTCTGCAAATGATGTTCCCATCGTGGGGGGGGCAAACAAAAATCAATAACGCTCCTTAGACCAACGATGCCCGTACAATGGGTGGTGGACGTGTTTACACTTCCTCGGTTTGGTACCCGTCAGCACTCTGCGAAATGACAGCAGGCCGACGTGAGGAGGAAAACACGTCGGAAACGTATAATCAACAGAACCAAGCAGATCTGAGTTGATGAAACGGCAACTATGAAGGCCTCTAATTATTATTGTTCCCAACTGCTAATTGTTTGCGGCCTCTGAGTCGCCTTAAAAGAGTGTTATTAACACGTCCCTCAGACTGCACCCACAGTGTGTTAAACAAGGGAGAAAGACCCCCCACACACACACACACACACACACACACACACACGCCGCTCCATAAAACATTTTCCAATTCTTTCAGCCACCCGCTCAGCCTTTCGCGTACAACACCGGAAGACAAAGAATTCATTTACGATGCAATTCTTCCAGTTTAAAGGGGACAGAAATAACGTTAATTGTCGAATGTCATCAAATTTGTAATCAACAATAAAAATTCTTCATAGGAGAAATTACTTTTTTATCTTTAGCCTTTATATGGAATAATTCACTCCATGTAGTTCAGTACTAATGTAATTTATTCCAAAAGCTTTTTCAAAGAAATGATTTATGAGAAAGTGGCAGCATGTGATCTTTGCCCCCCCCCCCCCCAGGTTAGTTTTTGCAAGGATTTGGAACGATGGCCACGACCAAAACGTTGTTTTTTGGCGCCCGCTGACTGCGTCCCAGAGGCTTTGCTTTAAATGCACGTCTTGTCCAAAGGACCTTTTTATTCTCAGGTAAGGGGGGGAACTATTACTCTGAACACAAATGCTATTTTACTGATTTTGTCACACGTTGTGGTAATTTTGCACAAGATTTTGAATGATTGCAATCATGAGTTCCTCCAATACTTCTTTTGCACTTTTTAATGCCTTCTGTTCCCCAACACCACGTTCAACCGAGTAACCCCGTCTCCACTGCGTCGATCAATACAGCATCAGGAGGGATGCGCGTTCTGCACGTTTCAACAGGCAACGTCGGCGTCGAGGCCTCAAACCCCAGAAATTCACTCTGAAAATTAACGGTTTCACCTGGATTTCAATCGACCTCCTATTTATTTACCTTCGTCATCCTTTGGTACAATATAGGTGGTGATGATCTGGAACCCATCTCACAAAATTGAGGATTTGATCTCTCATTCCTGAAGGTGGAGAACACACACACACGCGGTTGAAGTGAAATATCGGATATTGAAACAAAAGTCTCGTATTTATTAGGCGACGAGAAGGGTTTGTCTGCATTAGTTACTAAACTAATTAGTTTTATTATTTACACTGATCTCATCTGTTCCCTGACTTTTCCCCTCCGTTTCCTCTTTCTGAAAAACAAAATTAGCAACTCCACTTCTTCTCTTTAACAAAATGCTACATCCAGGAATCACAGAGGGATGAAAGAGTGTTTTTTTCCTTAATTTATTCAGTACCAAACCGGACCGCTGCCTGTCCGCTCACAACCAGCTGCCATTATTAGTTAGTTTGGCTTAACAGCTTGTTGCTCAGATTGTCAGCACCCCCCGTCCACCGTGTAAATTATGCACAACGTGACAGGCGGACGTTGAGCCCTCGGCCGAGACACACCCCCCGCGTCTCGCGCGCGGCCTTATAAACGCCGATTAAGGGCCACTTAAATGAGACAGAATTAAAACACACCCGTAGTCTGTGTGGAGTTTGCAAGTTCTCCCCATTTCTGTGTGGGTTTCCTCCCACTGCCCAAAAACATGCGTTTCGGGGTTAATTGGTCACTAAATTGCTCATCGTGTGTGTGCGTGTGTGTAACACTCGAAAGGTCAATATTTTTGTTTGCTCCAAAACCCCGATACGACACAATATGTAGTGGCAGGAACAAAGTACTTCCATATGGCCTCATTGCTGCGAATCGGCACAGAGCGTACTCCATTTCCCAAGTCGTGCTTCTAGGGGACTTCAGTCTTTCAATTTTTGCTCGAGACGAAAACGGGAATGATTTAATTTTATTTACTACATCCCAACACTATTATTACAACACATTTCATGGCGGGTAAGAAATAAATGCATGCATACTCCTCGTGGGCACATACTGTATGCATTCATGACTTCCTGTGCAGGAGTGAATGAATTGCAGCCGCAGCTAAAACCCGTGATTAATTATAATTGCCGTGTGTCTGCAGTTCAAGCCATTTGTCCTGCTTAAATACACCAGCGACGATATCTCAGCTTTCTGAGCTGTTGAGTCACCAGCTGTTTAGAATTCGCCGTAAATGGCAGAAGCCGTGCAAAAAGGCCAGAGAGTACCGGCAAATCCAAATTTGTCGCAATGTTCCCAACCCAGTAATCCTTAAAGAATATCAGAGAGCCCGTGTTATTTGGAAGCAGTTACGGATCTGGGGACGGCGTTTGCAGAAATGGCAATACACGCTGCGTGTGTTTGTATTCTGGCATCTGAGCAGTCTACCTTGTTCTTTAAGGGCAACGCCTGGCAAATTTCCACATATTGAGTCAGCCCGCGAGGATGTTTCAGTATTCAAAGTATGGGTGGATTTCCGCGTAGGAGCCGGCTCCCCTCGCAAAGCACGCCCTCGATATATATATATATACATACGTGCGCTGCGGAGCACCGGTGCTGCGGCGCAGCTACAAAACCCAGAGAACAGAGGCTGCTGGGTTGGTTGCTGCACAACGACAGCAACGCAAAGCAGGGAGAGGGAGCTTGTGTGCTGGGGGATGGGCAGAGAGATCGATAAGACTCGACGTGCGAGAGCAAGAAAAGACTGACTCAAAGCGTAGTACAGTGCCATTCTGACCTTTCAGATCCCACTGTCTTTATGGGCTTTGGAGCAATAAAGAACTATATAATTTCTACTCCCCCCCACCCATTTCCTGTGTGGCAAAAGGCGTCCGGGAGAATCGGGCCCCGTTTCTGATTCCGCTCACTAATAGGCAGGAGAATGTTCTCACGCTTGAGCCAGAACCTTCCGTGTCCTTAGTTATGACCATTTTCACATGAGAAATGAGATTTAAGTGAAATACGCCGTCACTAAGGAGGTCATAGTGAAGATAGCCCAGCTTGGCTTTATCTGCAAAACATTAATTGGGTAGTTTTACACTTCTGAATGTAAAAATTAATATATACCACGACTGCTCTTAAAGGTGTCAAAGGAAGACATGTTAGTTCCTAACTGATTTGTAATCATTTCGAAACCAAGACAAGAAAAGGAAAATACAACACACCCGACATATGACCTGAACAGTGCATACAGGTTTACACAGCATTCAGCACGTTTCAAACAAACTGCCAAACAGACACACACACACACACACACACCGACCCTATAACGGACGCCTGTCTCCATATGCTAAATCCCACTATGCGTTTTCACCTGTCGTACAGGAAGCGCATCTGAACAACGAGAACTTGTGCTGTAACAGTGACTATGGCAAGACCTCCAGCACTGCACTCACACACCAGAACCCAGGCAGATTTCGTTTACTAGAAGCTTTTTCAGAGCAAATTAAGTGCTTTTCGCCTCACCGCTGTTACTGCTTTTTCTGTCCTGTAGGCGAAAGGCAACCGAGTAACACGAGCGACGACGAAACCCTGAGTAAAGCTGCCGGTTACCCTGCTAGCGCGCGCACGTACAAAGACGCTTCAAACTCGGACAGTAAAGGTAAGGAGTACGCGCGGGCGCGTGGCGGTCGCCGGTGACGGACCCGCGGAGCAGAAGCACGGTAGCTGCCAGACTGTGGGCCGACGGGGGAAATCTGGCGCCGCCGACGCTCTCGTTGGAAGGAGAGACCGCACGCTGGTCCCGACGCCGTCTCCATAACAGAGGATTATATCTCGACTGATTGGTTAATGAGATAATACTCCAGCTCAACGCAGCCAGGGGTGAAAGACTTTTGCACATTTATGGAAGTACCTGATAAGCTTCTCGTTCTTCTTTTGTTTTTCCAAGAAAGATCAAGCGGAAGGTGAGCTTGGGTGGTGAAGTTTAAGATAAGGTATGAGCTGTGCTCTAATGCCCTATAAATTGTTCTATAAATTCCATTACTGCGTGAATGGAACATAACTCAACGTAACTGTGACATTAAAGAGCACATTTTCATTATGGTCGCATTTTGAACGTGTGTGATGCAAGTTAATGCGTGAAAATGAAGCCGGGCGATGGGTACAATTAGAGTGGTGGAAGTCGACTTATCGACGTAGAGGAATTCAGGAGGACAGAAAACACGGCACCTTGGGGTGTCTTTTTGAAACTCTAAAGCGCAGTCACACTTCTGGATAAACAGAATTACGGCATCAAGATTATAACATCGTATAATTAACTTGATTATAACATCAAGGGACACAATAAATATCTTGAGATATTATACACCCTTGGCATATAGCAAAAACCGACTGGAATAAGATAATCGAGACTTCACAAGGTCGTAATACTCTTTATCTGACAAGGCTGGAATCTGCCATAAACAAACTTGACTTGAGTTTGTTTTTGAGCAGCAGCTGTAATTTATGGCGTGCCGCTCCTACCGGAGACCAGGATAGGCGACTACGGTACTGGCCCCCAGTCAGAGGTGAACAGCTAGTAACGCTGCTAGTTAGCAGCCAGGGTGGCGGGACTGTCCAACGGGCCAGCCCTCAGCAGCAGGTGGCCGTCTGCGTCGAGATGGGTCCCCGAGGCTTTTCGCCACCGATCCGAACACCAGCTGCTGCGCTAACGGAGGAAACGCTCCAGGTTGACGCCATAAAATCATCTTCTTAACCAATCCCAGGTGGCGAGGCGAACAGCAACGGTACCCAAACTGCACGACGCTACAAAGCGTTTCGTCAGAACTCCAAACGGCGCGATCTCCACACGTGCGCAGACGTCGGGCACAAAAGCGAGGCTGCAGTCGTCGTCGGTTCCTGCAAAGCAGCCAGCCGCCCGTGACTGCTGGGGGGGACCAGTTAGGCAGCGTTTAATAGCTGCGGTAATTGCTCAGCGCCCCACCGAAGTCAAGGTTTTCCATCATCTGCATCCCACGTTTTACCCCCCTTTCTGATCAAGACCGCGTCGAGAGCCGCACGTCTCCTCCGACGCGTGCGGCGAGAGGCCACCTTCACACGGTCAGGCGGCGTAAAAAACGCAGAGTCCTCCAGGTAGCCGCTACCAGGGACCCCCCCGAAGCCCCTTTCCCACACGTGAACAGCAGCTGCTAACTGACTGACTAATTGCTGTAACAAGCTCATTTCTCCAAGCACCTGGGCACCGGTTATACGGCAGACATTTAAATTCAAACGCATATCTAATTACCCAAGTTGTAGCTCGGCTGTCTCTCCGTTCCTCTGCACACTCGCGCTTTACTAAAGCTGCCGCGTCGAGTGGAAGGGCTAAAAACGTGTTGGGTTAATTTGCTGTGTTGTTTGCACAAGAGCAGCATATTAATTGCTCCGGGGAATATAAAATAAATAAATAGAAATAAAACGCACACATATTAGCATATCGGGCTGCACGTGGGAGCGAGAACGAGCACAGAAAGGAACGTGAGGACAAGGAACACGAACGGGGAAAATTGAGGTGAAAATGCTTCCCTATACGAACAGGTAATTCACTAGTTCGGTTCACAGTTGCGTAAAACGGAGCCAAAAACATTACTTTGGTTCACAAGTTTTACCGTCGCGCCGCTCACTTCGGAACACGTTGCAAGTTTAGTAAAACCGAGCCAGAGTCGAAACTCTGCGACGTCCTTTCACATTCTGAAAAGAAAAAGTTCCACCACCTTCTTTGCCGTATCGCCCTGGCAATAACGCTGTGATTTTACCGTGTCAACATAATTAAAGTGTGATGCCCACTATGGGCCCCATGTGTTTATGGTTTATTGAATAATGAAGAGTAACAGTCCGTGAACAGCATCAGTCACCATTTTTATTGCAGCCTTTTACAAGGAAAGATGTGGCAAAGTTTATGGGAAAATAACCCAATAACAGCAATCGGATTTAACTAAGCTTTAGTACCCAAATTAGAAGTAGTAACACATTCATATGGGCGGCATCAACGATGGATCCCGTTAATGGATTTTCTTATTATTTCTGAGGTGATGCATGCAAGAACCTGCCAGAACTTCACTGTTTTTTTTTTTTGGGGGGGGGGGGGGTGTCACAGCAACATGTACAGGCGGAAACTGAGACATTGCACCTCCACATACATACAGAGAAGGTCTACGGGTGACGGGTAAGATTATACAACACCATCTAACAACTTCCAGAAGGGTGTCCAGACACTCAAAAATCGCTTAAGTCAAATGTTTAATTTCCTCCCACTTGAAAAATTAACACTTCAGACATCCACACTTTCACAGAAAGAACTTTGGCTGTAGAGCAGAGCTTTAAAACACGGTTCTTTGCCAAGTGTGTCAGACCGAACAGCCGACAGTCATCAAAAAGAGGGTTCAGGTTGTGGTTTAGCAGCAACTTAGAAGGTGACAAATCAAACTTTGCACTAAAGGTCTTTTGAGCGGTTGAGTGAACTTCCTTCCAACAGCTTGGAAGAATAGGTGCGTCAAAGGGCCAGGAAGAGTGACGGTCCGTGATTTTCGGCAAGTTATCTCCGTTATCCTGCGCGAACCTGTGGCAGGTTGCAGGTTAACGTTAAGTTAATCATCGAGCGTGTCATATGTGTGCGGGGAGATAGGTATAAATCCCATTAAGAAATAGCACCGGTGCTTTTTCTAAGAGACCCAAAGATCAAAGAGGTTTGGCATTTCAGACATTGCTATTCCAGGTCTTCCAGGCAAACCTCATTACGGTTAGAAATAAATTAATGACAGAAGTCTCTCTCCATTTCTGAGAGAAGGTCCTGATTCTCAACTACAGGCTGAACTACTGGCTCTAATTCACTGAAATGATATTAAATTTGGTTTTCCAATCCGTTTTTCCTTCTTGAACTGCAAAATGTTTAGTAATACATGAGTGGACAAAGTCCAACATCTAAACAGCCTTCCCCACGTCTGGGAGAATTGAACAATAGTGGTGGAATCGATATGGGAAATGGACTGATGTCTGCAGGATATTGTTGCAGCACACAGTGGTTACGGAGAAGTTGGCGTTTCCATCGAGGCACGTTCCACAAACCCTTTCGCCAGTCACGTTCCATTTACATGGCCGTGAGCGGAGCCCTAAAGCGGCAATGAAAGGCCCGGCACGCGAGAGAAACGCAGCCTCGCTCGTGCCGCAGCCCTCTCCCCGGAGGCTAAAGTAAACGCGTGTATTCCGGCTCACGCACGTGTGTTTTGTCAGGACAGAGGTATGGAGTGATGGGAACACTGAGACAGACTAATGGGAGTGCAGGAGAAGCGCATTAGATCGGGGTGTAAAAGACCCGCAGGGGCTGATGTATCACTCTTCAAAACATCTGGTCAGGAAAACAGACGTCGCCGTAACCAAAAACTGTACAAACCTAAAGATGTAAACCCATCCGCGACTGAGGACCGTTTAATCCTGGTCAGGCTCGCGACCCGGAGCCGTCGGGGCTCGGCTACGAAACGACAGCTGGTCCGTCGCAGGGTGGCACAGAGTAAATGACATATCGAAAGAAATGAATCCAAAAAAAAAAAAAACTAACAGTTATTACCATTTCTAGACGGCATCAGAGGGGAAAAGGTGGAAGAACGGAAACCGCAAAACTGTAAAGCACACTGCACTACATTTAAGCAGAATGAAAATAAAAGTATATGAAATATTGCAGCGGTGTGGATGTAGCGGAAATAGTTTGTGGGCATTAAATCAACTCAGGAACAATGTGCTTAGAACCAAAAATACAAATAGGTATTACTGCACACCAATAATATTAAAAGGTAAGAAACAGGGGTGGGGGGGGGCTTAGCGTTAGTTGAATTAAATCAACTGATTTCAAATGTATCACGAAGATGTCAAGCTGGTGTTTTTACTGCATCACTGTTTACTTGCTGTGGGTAACAAGACGCCGCAGCCAGTCGGTGTGTGTGCAGCACAGGCAAAAACATATCACTGCTGTTATTAGTGTTATTAGTTATTCGCTGTGCACCAGACTATTACCCTAATGCGCCTTTCAGTGTTGGACCTGTTCGAATGAGGAGCTGCTCAAGGAGGATCGAGCGGTAGCAGGACTCGTGTTACAAACCCACTCAGCTGCTGCATGGCACCAGGAGGCCCCCGTCTGAGGTTTTATAAGGTTACTATTAAAACATTGTAATAAAATGCTTCTTTTTAAAGATCTACAGCTGCCGAAATGCGTCGGGACATAATTCCATAGGCAATAAGCGGCACAAATCATCCCGTCCTCCATGGTTTTGAATTTATGTCAGCGAGGGAGCCGGCGGGGGACAGCGGTGCGTTGCGCTGTGAACAACTCCCTCATCCCACATAACTGCACGGTCTGTGTAACCCAGAAGGATATTCACATTGTTGTTATATATTTTATGCCAATGTCTACATATTACGGGGCGTTTTGCCTGTCTGCATCTTACTAGGTGTTTTGCTTGTCAGCCTCGTGATTTACTCCTGCCTTTCAGTTCCCATAATTCCTCTGTGCTCTAAGCATCCAGGCTCCTGATTATGATAAAGCGGAGCCCGGAAATCTCTGCCCAGCTCTGCTCAGTCAATTTTTCCATCATTCATTCCCTCTGCCACACAGGGTCTGAGGGATTTTTCTGGTTATAGGCTTGCCCGAAATCCAGTAAATCTGCAGTGTAAAATAAAAGCCCCCCTCAGCCACTATGAGAATAGCACGAAGGAGAGGTAGCAATGATATCTCTCTTGTCATTTTCTTCTTCTTTTTTTAACCATTCACCCAACTCCAACTTTAAATAAAAGTCTACTTTGTACAGCTACTGATATTTCTCCGATTCCTTCATTTGACCTGAGGTTTTATTGCAGCAGGCGACGAGCTCTGCATTAGGCCGGGCAGCAGGTAGCGTAGGTGTTACAGCTGCCACCTTGTGCTCAAAGGACACAGGATCAAATCACTGCTCCTGCTCTAGTACTCTTGTGAGAGGTACTTACCCTGAATCGCTCCGGTAAAAACTGCCCTGCTGTATAAACAGGTAGGTAATTATTACTAGCTTAACATTGCTTGGGGGGGAAAAGGCTAAACAAATAAATGCAGATGCCTTCATTTACCTGCCATCACTTTTTTCTGCAAATGCGAACAATGACAAAGCATAATCCTGCAGTGGCAAAGCACAGACTCGGCAATACTGGGTATCAATTTGGTTTAATGTCATTGTACTTCCTAAACTCAAAATGACATTTGTCATCTCAGTGCGCTTTTTACCCATAGTGAACGGAGCCCCATCGTGACGTGAGCCAAGCTTTGCGGTGAGGAAACCGGGTGAGAAAAACCCCCGTTTGCCGTACCGAGCCCGCGTTCTCCCTCTTCCAGCGCAGTCACGTCTGGTTTTTGTTTTTCATTAAGAAGCCTGAAAGAAAAGTGCTGAGTTACTCTTGCCCTTCTTGGTCTCAATTTTATTGTTAGCAATTTTAATAAGTTCTCTCACAAACGTTAATTTATCTTTTCACTCCCCGACTGTTTGGCGTAACTGGGTCCTGGGTCAGTCAGAAACTAAGGCTGACCGCTCGCTTGGATTTATTTTGAGTTTGCGGCGATATGAAAATCAGGCCAAAAGTCCCACGATTGAGTCTTGGACTCAATTTAAGTGGAGTGGAAAGGAAGCGAGACCAGCGAATACCCAGCGCCTCTTGGCACGGCCAGCTCAGTGGAAAGAGGTATTAATAGACCTGGACGAGATGCCCAGTCACCACACGTTGAAAAATGGAGCACTATAAAGTCGGCCGAGCAGATATCATTTCTGCTTTATGATGCACTGTCAAAGACAACATAGAAACATGCTGCTATCTGCCATTATATGTCGAAACCGTGTACATCAGCACGTCTCCTCCTACGAGCACGGCAAGACCTGCAAACCCACATCTCTCGCACGCCTCACCTGACCTGCTCAAGATCGTCTGCTAACCAGACAGGGAACGCTGGGCGAGCAAATGGCCGCTCCTAAAGCTGCTCCAAAAAAACTAACATTTTCCCCTCATTAATGCACCAGCTCAATACCTTCAACAAGGTTATGAACAGAACAACCTGCCAGGAAACTTGCAAAACCTTCTGTGCTCTAGAACACCATTTAGAGGATAACACCTAGAAATGTCTGGTCACAAACTGCCTGTTTACGATAAAACGGAAGAAACTCAGATTATTTTAACAAAACTCTTTCAGAGACCATGGGGGCCTGTGTCCATGTTACCAAGACGCAGGTCTCAACATACGGAGTTAAATTTCCATCACGCAGCCCCACGCTTGCAGAGGCCTGGCTTGACATCCTTCATTACTGTCCCGCGGATGACGGCGCGAGACGTCGGCAGTCGCGTCGGCAGTCCCCCCCGTCCTCTAAACCTGCCGCCCGTCCCCCGGCAGAACGCGGCTCGCTCACGTTACGGATATTTGCACCGGCGCGTCGGGCCTCGGAGCATCCTGACCTATCTGTCCGCTGCTGGCCAGGGCCAAGGGTGACCGACTATCTGATGAAACAAACAAGCAGGCAACGAAAGCGTCGTTTCAACACAATTACAAGACGGTGCAATTGTGCCTGCAGGACCCACGGCCAAGAGGAGGGATACAAACAGTAATACTGGCTATTGAGCACGCAGACGTCCCTGTTCTGTAAACTCGGAATGATAAAAGCGTGTAAAAATCCTTGCCTTGTTTGTATGCAGAAATGAAACGCACACACGCACGTGCACAGCAGGCCCAGTTGAGCTGAATTTTTAAAAGTGTGCAAGATCCGTCAAGGCAGCTTTGAGGACGGAATGATACAATAGGAAAAATGAAGCAATAAAAAGGTAATATAAAAATAAAAACAAACAGTCCTGTGAGGTGGGCGAGCACGGCCGCGATGAGAGAGGCGGAGACGGGTCAGAAGGAAGCAAACAATAACTTATCAATCCTCGAAGTGGCAGCAGCGGAAGGAGACGCAGGGCTCCGCTCCCGACGGCCCCGAGCGAGCGAGCGCGCGAGACTCCGGCGGGCACTCGATCACAAAAACTGGACAACCGAAGAGGGGGGATATCGTCTGGTTTGATGAATCCCGGCGTTTGTTTCGATGCGCTGACTGCAGGGCAAGAATTTAGCTTAAACAGCATGATTGTGTGGATCCATCTTGCCGAGCGTCAACCATATCCGTGCCGCGTGGGGCTGCGTGTGTCATCTTCCCGGCACTCAAAAGAACGGGCTTCACCTATACCAAGCAAACCCACTCACACACACACACACACACACACACACACACACAGACGAACTTGTGCCATGTCTCCAAGCACAAACCATCAACGTAGATGCGTCCGTCTTCAACGTAGACAAAGATCCTGTCTATTATCACTGATCCCGAGTCACCAATTCTGTATTTAGGCAAAGCTTTTGTAACCCAATAGTATATCCCATTAAATAATTCCCAAATGGCACACGAAAAGCAGTTTTGCAAATAAAAACATCTTTTCTTTACACACGTATAAACGCGTGTGAGAAATAATGATTCAATATGCCGTTTTAATAAGGTATTTGATAGGAGCAGATGGATCAATGATTTTAAATGCAGAACAGCTGTCATCGATGCTCTGTCGCCACCAAGGACGGATGTGATTGACACTCCGCAATCTGCTCAAGGCAATTGGACGAGTGGGACGAAACGCTGCAGCGATGCTGAACTCTCGCTAAAGCATAACGTACACTTGCACATTTAGTGTTAAGGTCCTACGAAGGCAGAAATCAAGCTGGTTTTGAGTAGAGGGCTGGGTTTAGAAGTCACAGCAAAAACTCATCTGTCAGCATATCCCCCGAACCCCCCGGACAGCGTCTGATGTGCTATTGATCCCCTTAGATTTTATCTGAAGCTCGCATGAAACGCATCTTCGTGTCGACATGCTGATTTGCAGAGCTGTGCTCCCTCTAAAGTACGGAATACGCGAGATCAAGAGCAATAGAGACCTCCTACTAGATATATTCCTCCTTTTCCCAGGAGGTCACTTTTTTTTTTTTTTTTTTTTTTAATTTTCAGGCAGGGTGGGGAAGTTTTGTGACCCACCTGATTTTATTCATCCTCCTACGTGGGTATCAAGCATGAAATCGGTACTTAAAAGTATCACCTACTTTTCTTTGCTATTTGTTCTGCAAAACTGTGTTTCATACACAACTTGGGCAAGTTTTCAGCTCTGGACCACTGCAATCCAGCGTGGACAAGGGGTTCGTGATGATCGGTAGAGATTCAGGGTTACCGAAACGTGGAAAAAAATATTTAATTTGCCCTTGAACTGTTATGCAAATGCAATTCACCGTCTCCACAACCATTTTCTTGGGGTTTTAAAATTCAGCTTTTTCTAAACCTGCCCTTCAACTACTGAAGGTTGAGCAATATTTAATTTTTTAAACAGATGCAAGAAGGTTAGCAAAAAGCTCCCAGGGTATTTTTTTTTTAATAGGTTACGAGACAAAAATATTAGCACGACCTCATCTCTGCTACTACTGATACTCTTATTATCATCATTTATTAATTAACGTAATTAATCCCCCCCGCCCCCGAGGTACCTGCTGTACAATTCCAACAAATGTGTGTTACTGCTGGGTTTTGTCTGAGGACCAGGATAAAACGACTGGTCTGAAACGGCGTATAACAGATAGACCGGTCCATTCTATCATTGGATACCGACCGTAAGTACGAAACGGCACGGAATCACGTAAGGCCTCGGGACGATACGAAAAGTGTAGTTTGGCAAGTGGGAACAAAACGCGCAGCAGAACGACAGAATTTCTTCACGAAGATCGGTCCGACAAAACCACCGAGCACTCGCGTACTTAACTGTCTAAGCAAAATGAAAGAATAAAAACAAACTACAACGGAGACAAAAAGAGGGGAAACTGGCTATTTCTTCTTATGCTGTTTATCACGCCGCAGCAGACCTCAGCCCTGAAAGCCCACAAACACACCGACGTGCGCAGGAAACACGACAAAATTGCTGGGTGGCTGAAAAATGCATCTTCCATAAATAAATTTGGATTTCATTTAGCTCATGCTTTTCTCCAAAGTCACTTGCAATGTTAACCTACCTACAATTATTCATCTGTGCGTGCGCGCACGCACACACACACACTCAGTCTCACACACTCTCACTCAGTCACACTCACACACACACTCAGTCTCTCTCACACACACACACACACACACACACACTCAGTCTCTCTCACACACACACACACACACACACACACACACACTCTCACACACACACACACACACACACACTCAGTCTCTCTCACACACACACACACACACACTCAGTCTCTCTCTCACACACACACACAGTCTCTCTCACACACACACACACACACACACACACTCAGTCTCTCTCACACACACACACACACACACACACACACACACACACACACACACACACACAGCTTTTCAAGTGCTTAATTACTTCACATTGATTATTATCTCTTTCCTCTTCACATTTTGTCATCACACAATGAACAGAGGAGCAGCTATGAAGCCAGAGGCAAATGAGCAGCGCTTCTCGGTGGCAACAGGTTCATTTCTGCCATTTGCAGGACAGGGGGGCAGGACCGAGGGGCTTTTCAGAGGCGCTCTTCATTTCGCTCTGTGACGTTCTCCGACAGTCTGGTCGTGAGCTCTTCCGCAGCAGATGGGGGAACAGCGAGTGAGGCATCTTAGTCGTTTCTTTGCCTTTTTCTGTTCTCATTCAGCTCATCTGTTTCACTCCTACTTCCCCCCCCCCAAAAAAAGTGACTTATGTCACTTCAAAACGGGCTCATTTCACCGGACAAGCCGTGCGGAATCGCGGTGCCTCTCGTTCCTGCCATCGCCCGAGAGATGCCGTGCTGCCCACGCAGCGGTTTAACCCCCCTGTGAGGACATCCCCACCTCGACGTCAAACTCAGTTTAAAACGGTTTTACCGATCTTCTCCAGCATCTCACCATTTTGCACATTGTGTTATACTTGCTTTACAAGACTAACAACAATAACCGCATTACACCAGTTAACAGAACAACCTTAGTGACAGAGATCAACAACACTGATGATATTCATTACATCTTTACAAAACTGTTTAAATAAAAAAATCTTTTTTGCAGTGTGCACCGGTGGAACAAATTCTTATATTACCACTTTTATTAGAACGCTTAAAATCATTGAGCCCTGTAATTAAACATTTAAATGAGTTCCGCTGTATTTATGTAACTGTCTGGTGGACTGTCGTCACCAGGACCCTTTCAACCTCAACCAGCCTCCTCAAAGTCCGCCGCGATTCCCGCTCGAGTCACCCCCCGCATCCTTACCTACAACACACTTCCTCAATGGACAGTACAGCCTTTTAATTAAACGCGAAATGCCCAAACCCAGCAGCATGTTTTGCTCAACAGAAAGAGGCTTTCAAAAAAAAAAAAAAAAAACCCCACTAAGTGGCAAAGCTTCCCCTCCGCGGACACAACACCCGATTGTACTCCGTTCTTTCAGCATTCAGATGAATAAAGACTAATTGGAATAATTCAGGAGGCGCGCGCGCACACACACACACACACACACACACGTCCAGTTTGAATGCAAGACATGAGATGTCCAACAGCTAGTTTTTCAAGGTAATGATTGATACGTCACAACAAGAGCAAACTAAGGTAAATTGTTTGCTCTTGGCTGCTTGATCTTGCTCCTCTTCAGCTAAATGAGGCTTCACTTCTTCAATATCTCGCCGCACCTTTAAGCTAACTGTCCCAAAATGAAGTGCAAGTGGCCACCTGCCAACTCCCACGTACCGCCTGCTGTCACTGCCAGCCATCCGGGGACACGGCGTTTAAGTGACCGTCTCGCGCCGGGATTCAAACCAGCGCTGCGGACGTGAACATTATGTCTCTGTAGGACAGACTCACAACTGACCTCCAGCATCAGAGCTGTTGATATGATGTAGCTGCTAAGAGGATCCTGCTCCCAACC
The DNA here is from genome assembly GCA_900497675.1 of Arapaima gigas. Classification (NCBI taxonomy): domain Eukaryota; kingdom Metazoa; phylum Chordata; class Actinopteri; order Osteoglossiformes; family Osteoglossidae; genus Arapaima; species Arapaima gigas. The sequence continues at coordinate 82,745 of UFQX01005256.1, read as the reverse complement.
AGAGATACAGAAGTAGTGACATCAGGTGCTTTACGGTATTTATTACAATACTGTTTTTAGGAAACTGTGTGTGTCAGTCTGTGAAACCTGCAAAGTGTGTGCACATGTACGCGTCTCGGCACATGTTCAGAAGTACGTACGATTTTCTGTCTTCCCAGCAGTCACAGTAGACATGCAGGCGTACTGAAGGTTTCGGTATAAACATCCAAGGTGCAATCAGAATGGTGTAAAGCTTTTGATCTATGTGGAAGCATCGCTGCTGAGGTGGGTATGAAGACAAATATAAATACATACAGGTGTGAGAAGTTAGGCATGAGCAGCCTTTGAGACATCTGAGAACTTTTTGACTACACAGTTCAACTCCACATACTTTAAGAAGCAGAGGGAAGAACCTTCACCTTGTTGACGTCTGTCTAAGGTAACAATTTTACTGCCCTTCTTATTGGATAATCTGTAGCTCAACCCTAAAACCTACCGCATGTTCAGAAACGCACACTGACATACGTACCCGAGAAACAACGTAACCGTGTCAGTGCCGCTGACTGTTACTCCACAGCGCAAGCAGCACATTTATCACAGAAGAGTTTAATTTTTAAGGCCCATCATCTGTCAGGGTCTGCTTTTTCTCCGCACGTAACCGGGCTGCGACAAAGTCCCCCGAGTCCTGCTACGTCACCCTCATCCTCACACCACAAGGGCGGTAAGAAGAACGACCAAGAAGAGACATCTCGGTGTTTAAATTCACGACAAACGGGAAAACAACCGAGTTTAATTTCATTTGTGGTCAGCAAGCAGCAGTGTTTGACGGGGTTAGTAAGCTCAAGGTCGACGTACTCCACTTTTCAGCTTTTCGCTTCTCACACCTCGCCTTTACACAAATCCGTAATCCCGCAGCCCACTTCAGCCCACCTTCCCCAGACAATATTCCGCTCAGACGCAGGCGCGTCGAAACGACTCGCGCACGAGCCGAACAACGGCAATTACGGCGTTTTCACCGACGAGCTTCTGCGGCCGACCCGAGGCAGCCGCGCACAGTAAATCACGAGTTCCGGGGCGATGCTGCCTGCAGAGAAGGAAAAGTCATAACGGCGCTCGTCCCCTTCTTTAGAAAATCATTATATTTGCCTTTTCAGAATTTACTGCCAGAGGTATTTGTGACTGTAAATGAAATTTCGCACCACACTCCTGACTGAAGTGGGAAAGCCGATTACGTCGACTTGGCATTTCGGGGAGAACAACGCATACGTTTTAATAGCTGCTCGGTCAGGGATCCAACCCAACGGGAGGTGCCCCCTTCACCGCGGACTATTTAGCGACTATTACGGCGGAGGGGCGTAAAGGGAATTACCCTCGGGGCGTCAGCATCACTTTTCAGTGGGACACGGCCATTCCTCCTGGAAACCTGCTGCGAGCAGAGCTCAGTGCAAATGATTTTTTCAGAGGAGACTGTACTTCTTCAGACAGATGAGCTCATTTGTGACAAACATCATTACTCCAGCTGGAATACAAGTTTCCCCGAAAGATCGATGGACAAGGCGGTGCGGACCCATTAAGCTGACTGGCCAATAGCGGCAAATACCCTCCTCTTCCTCGTACGAAGGTGAGCAAAACATTTCTGCCCGAATTGCTAAGAACAGATCATCAGTACCTGCACGGAAGAACAAGACGTCTGCCTCGGGTCTTACGGGTCCTGTGGACAGCGCGATAAAGCTGCAGAACTCGTGAAAAACTAACAAGTTTTCTATGAAAAGTTCAACACAAACATAAGACGAAGTCTTTAAAATCAAAACGGTTGGAAGTGCACTGCAGCCACGGAAGGTCAAACTCGGGTATCGCTACCGTCTCCTCTATTGATGATGTTAATCTGCAAAAAGTATTCAACTGTACAAAGGAAATCGATACTTGAAATTTCTGCCACCGTAGGAGCAAATCGCCATCGTAAACAGCGATACCTGCTTCAGATGTTGCCCCGCGCTGGTGGAACAGCTAAACGTGTAAACAGGTCCCCAGTGCGACGAGATGTTTATATGACCTTTGACATTTCCAATATATATATATATATATATATATATATACATATACACACACACACACACACACATATAATAAATTAAGTAATTCAATAGTTTCCCAGCTCTAGAAAAATAAGGAAACGCTGCGTATTTCCGAAGCCACGTGTATGAGGTGACCCAATTCAGAAGTGATCCATAGGCGCAAAAAAAAAAAAAAAAAAAAAAAAATTAAAAAAATGTTTGTTTAAAATAAACAGTGCACGATAATACGGGCTCCTCATGATTAATGCATAGCTCGGCAGTTCCTGTTTGCTCTCAGTTTCAGATGCAATTTCCTCCAAACACTTTGGCGACTCCTGCTTGGAGACAGTCTAATAACAGTCCATCTTAAGGATAAGGATCAAAGCCTGTTCAATTATTTATAGTAGGGTTTCCACTGAGTGAGAAGCGCCAGTGAATCAAGGTCCAGGGTACCCTTCCGGTACAAGATGACGATTCTCTCGCCGGGATGAAATTGGGCGTGCTCCAAACCCACACTTTTTTCCTCCCGTGCTTCACTTTCACACTGAAAAAAGCAGACACATCCAGCATACACAGAAGCTGCAGCACCACACAGCTGTTTCTCCCAAAGCTGCAGGCTCGCATACGAGATCTCCACCGCTGTAAGGTCAGGACTTAACTCAACCGCACGCAAAACACGCGCTCCTTCGGCATCAAATGCCACTGCCCTTCGTATCTCATCAAAATCGCGTGTGAAAGGCTCACGCATCATTTTAAGATCAGAGGTGATTGACTGGAAACCTATCTTTGTAAGACTGTGAGGGACCTTCCCTCAGGGAGACTCACATTGATCTTCGGAGGTGGCCAAGAAGACCTCCCACATATGCAATTCTTTATATACACGTATAAACATTTTTTAAACCAGTGGGCATAGTACATAAAACATCATATACTAACCCATTCCTTTTCAGTGCCCAACAGCTCCGGGGCTCCTATTTTTATCATACTGTAATACAATGAATATCGTATCAGAGGCAGTTCTCCAAGGATAAAACTGCAGATCAGCACTGGGAAAAGATGCAGCTGAAAGACAGCAAATGGGCCTCCAAATGCTCCGCGTGTCAAATGTGATCTTTTTTCTCCACACATCAAAGTATCCAGACGTTTGTCAAGTATGCGAGGCAGCAGGAAGCGGGATGGTTAAGGAGTTGAGCTGCTGGTTCGAGTCTCAGAAGAGACCCCGCTGGTTTACCTTTGAGTTTGGCACTTGATTAACGGCAGCTTGACGGGAATCGCGCCGAGGCATCGCGGCTCCTCCGGCACGTCGAGCGCCGGGAGGACGGACCCCGTGCAGCGAGTTTGATTCAAAAGGGGACGAGTCTGATGACCGACGGCGCAATTTATAGAAAGTAGAGTATGCAAAAAACACAAATCGCCTTCCTACGGCAGGAACCAAGAGTAGAGCAAATAGTACCATATGTTACACTTACCGTGCGCGGTTCAACTGTTCTAAGACGTTCCGTCGTGATTCTTAAAGGGCAGCAAAACACTTTCCCTTCAAGGCTTATGAAACTACATCTCAGCAAAGGACCTCGAGGCCTTCAACCTCACGCTCTTCATACTCTTCTGAATCGGTGCGGCGGGTCCACAATGCACTCCAACTGGATAAAATAATAATTTTTTTGGCAAGAAAGTTAGCATCGATGTCTCCACATAACTCAAATCAGGGTTATTGATTATTCCAGTCCAAGATGTAATACAGCAGTTGCACCCGTCTTTTTTATTTCATGCTTTGTGGTGATTCTTTGCAATTTAAGTGCAGGAATGGAGATGCAGCAGGAGCAGAACAGCTGCTGTTTGCAATTTGTAGAGGTGAGACATCTTTCTAATGAATTCACGCCACCTTTGTGCTTGTATCCACGTCACCTGGGACTGAGAAGATTCCCCGCCTCGCCGTCTCTATTGTATCGCTCTCCCCCGCATCTCGTATCGCGGGAAGATAAGCAGCAGGAGCTCGGTGCTATCTCCATTATCAGACAACTCCGGTGCGGAGATGAACAACAGAACAATAAAACAACACGCAGTCAACGGTACAAAGCGCACCATTTAGAAAAAACAGAGCGAGAATAAAATGCTGCTGAAAAAGCTTTCGGAATTACAACTCCCAGAACAAAGTGGCTTACAAATGAAAATCCACCGGTGTCGAGCTAAAGGGGGTGGGATGTGCAAAGAGTTTGAAAGCATGCAGCAGAACCGCATTGAGGCCAAGAGGCTCTTTTTATAGAAATATATATACATAATATATATATTTAAAGGCAGGTGTAACCAAACCCCCCGGCTCTGGGCGGTAGAAGGGAGAAGGAACTGGCGCTGGGCAGGACGAATTGGCCCACGTTTAGAAGCACCGGTTATAACCAACCATAACAGAGCGGAGAAAACCTCCTGGCTGCAGACGTCGCACGAAGGGGGGGGGGGGTGAACGGCGGCGGACGCTCAGCCCTTTCTCTCACTACGTAGCACCGTGTTTGTCTCGCAGACAGAAGAGGCTGAGAAAGGTACTTAGTTTGTTGTGTGGAAAGCCGGGTGCTGACCCTGGACGGGAGGCGTGGGAAGGTCTTAATTTCCAGCCTCCTTCCCTCTCTCTGGTGGGACTTTGCCTTGTTCCCATTACCTTTATTTTATTTTTTTTAAAAAAAAGGCAAAAATTACCTTCCTCTCGAAACTAAAAACAATTTGAAAGTCTCATTTAGATCATAATTAATTCCATTAAGGCTTTAATTAAAGAAGGGAGGTCTCAGTTGGGCCTGAGCAGCTGTTGGATTTAAGAGAGGCGGCGCTGCAGAAAGGAACAGGCACCACCTGAGGAACGGGAGCAGCGTGCGCTCATCACGGGCGCTGAAGGTTGACTGCTTTCTCCTGGAGCCCGCCTGCGTTCTGCTGCTTTGCTCAAGACCCAATTATCAAAACACACCGCGTAAGGTGCCGCTCGCCAGCAGACGCCCAACATGTCCACAACGTTCATTTTCTACACAGAACAGGCTTTACCAGCCAAACAAAAGACAAGCTGTAATTAACGGCTGCAGGAAAACACACACACACACACACACACACACACACACACTGAAAACAACATTCATTTCCTTCACCCCATTTCATTTAAGCCCAAAGCCAGTTTCAAAATAATATGTACGCAACGCCTTGGGTAAAGTTCCGCAGAACCAGCACCCCAAAGATGCACTTGTACAGACAGGAAGACACAAACACACCTGCAATACAGTTACGTTCAGGCTCGCTGTCCCCAGGTTTTCTCTCCGCTTTAAGGCCGCTGTCGGCAGACAGCATCCAGCACGTGGACGAGCGGAACGAGATTTGAATGTTTCATGAAAGCAGCCTGTAACGTTCTTTGAAGTTCTACCTGTGCAGTGTGTGGGGAGCAGCCTGTGTGTTCACCTCCGTGACACACTTCTCATTCCCGACAGCTTCCTAAAAACCCCAATATCGACACAGCCGGGCTATCAACACCGCGTTTATGCTGATTTTATGTATTGCTTTCGGCACACTTTCACTCCAATACCACTGTGTGGCACAAATGTCGAGAAGGTTGTAACGTGCGGAATATTTCACATTTAAATTTCCTTTCAAATACTTTTAAAAAAAAAAGAACTCTTTAATTTCTGATCATTTCCCTTCCACACCGCTCTCCTCCCCAAAATCCTCAACTTGACTTTGTACCTCACTGTCCATCTAGAGCTCACGTGTGCCATTCCGTGGGGCTGTTCAGCTCCATCGCTGAGAAAATTTTGAGTGGAGTGGAACGTCTTTTCCAGAACTATAAAGGCCAGGCAGGTCAATGGGTCTTCATACATTTTTACATGATCAACAGCTGAGAGAGACCAGAAGTTCAGTCTGATATGTCCCTCGTTCCTACAGAACCTCAAATCACAGTGTCGCGGCCTTAAAAGATATCTGAAAGTGTGCTGCACTGAAAAGAGCTTGTTTTATTAAGGCTCAACAGATTGCATTTTAAACTAAGCGTGTCTGGCAGTTCTGTCCTCATCACATCTGCTCCACCGAAGCAGTTTTGCAGGTAACATTGATCTATTTGAAGACACAGACTCAGCAGCACTACACTCCACTCTACAACAGCGAAAGCAGCAGAAGACCCCCGGGAGACAAATACAGGTGGCAACGGTAACAGTAAATCCAACAACCGCATTGAGGTGCATTTCTTATGTGAACGTTAACTCCTGAAATGTTGCAATACTGCAGGCACCACTGAGGTCTCCCTTTGCAAACACGTAAAGCCAAGGTGCACGAGTCGCCACGGGAAGGTCTTGTGATATCGAGCCTCATGATTGTGGCTCACTAAAAGGAAAATGTCCTTCCTAAGGAACACTGCAAAGTGCGCTCTGGGAAATCTGGAGTGCAGATGGGATGTAGTCTATTGGAAAGTTAACTTTCTTCCTTACTTCATAAACCTCTCAATCAATCTTAAGATTCAGAGCAGAGCTATTCACCCACCAACGCACCATCTGTCTGCCCCGAACTTCCATTAACTTTCGGGGGGGGGGGGGGGGGAAAAAAAAAAATNAAAAATAAAAAATACAAATGTACGATTTCTGGGGGGGGGGGGGGGGGGGGGGACAAAAACAAAACTTCTCTTTATTCCTTCAGCAGGGTCTCCAAAAACAAGTAATGGAGAGGGAAAAAAGCTCTATTAAATACAAAATACAACGCTCTTTTGATGAATCCTACCTGTTTCATCGCTAAACGTCAAGTCGTTTTTGTTTAATCTTTATTCCCGATCTTCTGCCACAGACCAGCTGACAGCTACCTGTGATCTGAGGTCATCAATGGAAAAAGTTCATCTAAAGTTCCTCTATACTTTCAGAATCTATTGGTTCTTTAATTTACACATCAGAACACAAACATTTAACACGGCAGGTCAGAGATTTTATGTAACGCCACAGCTGTAATGAGCGGAGTCGAGGCAAGAAGAAAAAAGGGTTTCGTATCGGACTCCTTTAGGAGATTTCGCTTGCTGTATACGATGCATCTGAGCCGTATGGATCCGACAGAGTTCCACCCTGGTTAAATCCAGAAAATCGTGCCCGTTATTGACTTGTCTGACTCCTGCCGATAGCCCTCTTTCCTTTCAACCCTATAACCTTTCTGCCTCTGCGGGAGCTGTTAATGCTTTGTCTGGTGGGTCGATCTGTCTCGGCACCTCGCGCGGTTCAAGTCAAGGTCAGACTCAGCCTGTTCCATTCACTCGAGTTGTGCAAACACAGAGCATTGATGAACTCATCCAGTAAGTGGAAATAATTAATCATTTATACAAAGCTATACTGCACTACAGTAAACAGACGTTCAGAACCACCGACCAACAGCGCTGCACTCGTACAGTACTGCACGTCACCGCTGGAGGTACAGTGCAGGGCTGCTAATGGCGGCGCGTCGAGGCTTAGGTCATTCGTCACATCCGCAGTACCGACAGATACATCCCGTAGCAGCTAAAGCGTGCGGTTAGTCAGTTCACCCGGACAGACACTTAGGCAAACTTCAAAAATGCGCAACGCTCTTCCCAAGACAGACCTGGATCTCCATGTGGATCTGATACAGTAATTCTCTCAAATTCGAATTTGGTTCGCCCCTGAAAATGCCTCAGACACCAAATTTTTAGATACCGAGTGTCAGTTTCCCATTATTTTAACCGGGGAAATAAATAAACGAGGCGCCGGCGGCCCGTCGGAAACACCTGCATGACCACGAAGCCCTGAGCTGAGCAGGATAAACACGGTGAACACAGTTCCCTCATTAGAAAAGACTGAATGTGGTCACGAATGTGGTGCTTTACCGCGGTGCAGCGTGTACAGTACAGCGCATCTCGCGTCAGTCACTGAGTCACACAGGAGGCGAGAGGTTCGCAGCCCCACTTCAGTCTTATGACATGTTAAATAAAGGGAATAAAGACGAGCGTCACAGCGACCCGCCGTCCGCCTCTTTCACACAACTACCGACATTTAAATAAATGGGTTTGTTTTTTTAAAAATAAAGTGTGGTGATGCAGCGCAAACATGTTGAGACAAAGTGAAAAAGGCGGAAACAGCTGATGAATTCCTAACAGTTTTTCAGAAGCCACGCGAGTTGCACAGGAGTTATTACAACACGCACAATATTATTTTATTAGACTATACTGTACACAACTGTATACCGTTTTTCACATTTTTATTCTCATTTTGATGTTTTATTACGGATAAGCTTTGAATAAAAATTTGTTGTGGCAAAAGCTGTTTGGACACTGATATATAGGTAATATAGTATAATAATAGACATACAATAAAATTTTTACTATAAAGCCCGCTTAATACAGAGAGCTCAGACACTGAGCAATTGCTGCAGTTGATTCACAATGTCTCTGGTATCAAAAAACTTCGGTACTGAATGTCCTCTAACATTTTTAATCAGGTTACAGTGGTCACATGACACTCTTTCTGCTTGGATTTATTCAGTTGAAGATGGTCGCCTTCAAGACGGCACAAGGCCGTTCACACACACCGCACAGACAGCATCTGCCATTAGACCAACGGGCGTATCGGCAAGATCAACCCAAAGTGAGGAATCAAAGATACTCAGATGTGTCCAGACTTTTGTCTCACCTGGTATTTTAATGAAAAAGTTATCCTCGAGTCACATTTCAGTGCTGGCACATATCTCCAGTGTGACGTTAACTACGGCATCATGATTTCGCATCTACAGCTTTACAACACACACTGTTTGACCCATCATCACCCAGAGCTATAATGCAAAACTGATGTTGTTAGAATGCATTTCCTACCGACTGGCTCAAAGCACATATTCTGGTCTTCGGAAGCCAAGCGTACTTATTAGCAAGGATTTCTTCATTTCCCCAAGATTGCAAATATCACAATTAATTCACACAGTAAAAAAATGCATGTGCTACAAAGATGACCGCACACTTTCAAAGCCCTTCACGTATTTCTTGAAGGATGAATTCCAAATTTCAAGTTTTCCTGGAGAAAACCCATCATCTGATGAGGTTAAAATATTACGAGAGAAATACTGGAAATGAACCTGCTATTTAAACACGCCAGAGTCAGTTTTCATAGTAGCCGTCACCGTTTCCTTCTCGGACCTCCAAGAGGCCACACCCGTCGCTGGATTCACGGTTAGTCCCTGCTGTTAAGGTGGACAACAGTCTGGTAAAGACAACTCAGTGTTTGTGCTACTGTTCGAAACTCCCTAATCTACTTGAGGTAAACCATCCGTTTTAACTTGCTGTGCTGTAAATAAGCCGACACACCTCTACCATTGTCAGCGTCATTGCAATAACCCGTCTTCATGTCTTTCATAACGTGCTTCTGAAACTGAGGGAGGCCATCAACCCTTCAAAGTCAAAGCCATCTATCCTTGAAGCCATATGACAAGGGCAGTTACTGAAGAGGTTGGAGGATCAACTGTGATTAATGATAAGTTCCTCCATCCATCAGCAGAAAGGTCTTTCTCACTGGACTAAAGGTCCGTGCAGGTGATCAGCTTAAAATTCGAGAAAACCGAGGTGGAAATTGGCTCAGGTTTTACAGGCAGTGCTTCCTCGTGGAAATGATGACCAATGAGAATGGACCCCAATATACCAGCCAATATAAGTACACAAAATCCTCAAAATAAACACAAAAAAAAATTCTTTGAAAATTCTTTGTTTCTCTGGCCAGGGGACTAGCTGATGTCTCGAAATGAGCAAACACTCAAGGTGGCGACGCCCTGCTCCGCAACCACCGTCATGCAAACTACCACCGGAACACTTCCCTTCTCTGGCGGGACCAGGATGGGAACTCGCGAACAGGTTCCCGTCTACGCCAATTAGCAAACCACATCCCACAGCGCACGCGGGGTGCCTTGGTTATGCGACCTGCTGGAAAATCTTCTAATTTCATTTTCAGCCAGATGATTAGGACCAATTCATAAACCATTCTCTGCTGCTGGTTATGAAACAGAACCACCGGCAGTGGCCAGAAAACAAAACGTACCCAAAACCCCCCACTGTTTCTCAGCTCCGGAATGAGAGTAAACAGAACGAGATACAGTGTCCTCTTTTCACCTTTCCAGGGTGAAATCGGTATGGATAATGGAAAACACACAGAAAAATACATTATCATCACGGTGACTACGGTTATAACGTTACAAAGGTTCCTACATCAAGAACAACAACAAACCTCTTCGTACCGAATTAAACCAAATCTGGGAACGACATCTACAGCTCACATTATGAATGAAGGGACATCTTGCTGTCACATATGGAATTTCCTCATTTTTAACTGCCAGTAAATCACACTGTGGCCCTACAAATTAAACCAGAATGAGACAACAATCTCTTAAAATACACTCAACTCATCCATTCCCCTGCAGAGCTCCATACCAAAATGGTCACAAAAGTCAACGGTCCCATCGTCTATCAGACTTGTGGGAAAAACGTAGTTGCGTACACGTCTCGAGAAAGACGGCAAGTGCCTAAATAAAACTTTAGCGAAGGATAAACATCACCAAAACAACCATTAAGCAAACCCTCGTGAATCAGAAGTGCAGCACACGCACAATTTACAATTACCCACTTCAATCTGATTCATTTCTATACAGATGGGGCTCCTCAAAGACGACCAAACAAACCAGAGCATAATGCCTCAAACTAGTTCGATGCAGGAAACGGAAAAGACCTGCTCCTGGGCCGTTTTACTGTGCAATCGCAGTACGAGCTCATAGACGAGGAGCTAAAGAGCAGAGAACTTCTCCGACCAGGTCAGTGCGGCCGGCTGACCGGGGCTTGGACACGGGTTAGAAAGAACTGCGTTTTTTCCCCAAGACCTGCGGGAGACAGCTTTAACCTTATCGCCCTAAGAGGATACGACAGGTCTGCTTTGCTGCCGTCCTCAGGGAACGCGCTTAGAAAGATGATGCTGGGTGGTATTTAGTCTCTCTACCAAAGAGATAGGAGTGCTAACAGCTGACCGGCATTCGGACGATGAGGACACATCCAGGAAGTAAAGCAACTACGTGGGTCGCTCCGGCTGCCGACCGAACGGTCGACGTGACGTGCGAGATGCCTCTGTTGCTGACCGCCCAAGACGCGTTCGCCCAAGGGTACGGGAGCGAGTCGGAGACCGGGCAACGCAATTACCTCTCACAGCTGAGCTGATCATATGGATGGAATGTTGCGTGAGCGTACATACCGAGTCTCCCACACCGAGATCCACCCGAAGGCAATTTCACCCCTAAGAAGGACTTAAAAAAAAAAAAGAAATCAACGAAATACTAATGCGGTTCAATGAATTATAGCCACTTATATGGGCAGTGATACGAATTAATCTCCGCACATACGGCCCAAGTCTTCCCAGTAGTCTCCTGAGGAGTACAATATCAAATCCCACTTAACTTTGTTGTTTTCTTTATTCTGTCTCTGCCCCTACTAAACCTTCACCATGATGGGTCTGACCCAGGGACCCCCGTCGGTACCTTGTTATCCGTGCTCCTTGTACACCGAGTCACAGCTGTACTCATCATAGGCCCTTTGTTTATTTTCTGGACTTCCCTTCATCTGAGCGTCACTGCACGAAAATAATATGGTAAAAATAGATCTAGAATGGCACAGAGCACACTTAAAATGCGTTAAAGAGATTTGGGTTTTTGTACCGCCAAGATGTTCTGAAGTAATGAGATTTGGGGTGTCATAATGCAGAGTTAGACTGTAGTAACAAGATTTGAAACTCACTACGTGACGTGATACTGTAGTAAAAGAATTTGGAATTCATAAGGCAGCCCGAAATTGTGGTAATCATAAATGAAATGTCATACGGTACAGCTATACAGTCCTCTTTCAGACAGGCGGTGCGGCTTAATGAGGCATGTCTGAAGCGGACAGACAAGCAATGTTTAACAGGGCTTCGGGGGCACGGGTGTGCCGGGACTGAGCCGCCGGGTGCGGAGATGTAAATGACTTTCACCGGCATCCCTCGCTACCACCTGTCACTGACAGACAGCCGACACACCTGGAAGTACATGCATGGGCGAGCTTCATCCACAGGGTCGGGCCGACTGTCGGAACCGTGACGAGGCGAGACGACCAGGCCCCCACCCCCCTTCATCGCATCAGTGTGGTCCGACCGCACAGAATACTTCAGTGGAACCCAATTGGGTGAAGGATTGAACTCCCTTCCCGCACCCATCCCAGCCCTTCACCTCTGCCTGACCCACGTCTCAGCGCAACGTGAAGCCATCGAGTTTGAGGGTCAAAACGCTTCCCCCGACGCGGATTTAGCACAGTGTCGGTGCGGGGTGGGTTTTTCTCCACTGTGGGACGAACCTTTCTGACACGGACGACCGATAAGATATCTAACGCCCCTGATGATCAAATGCACAGTAACCAAAATGGGTGAAATAATGAGCAACTTGCCATTTCTCCACCCATCAACAGCCCTGGGTGTGTGTTCACATGTTAACACACTACTCCTAAGCGTGTCTAAAAAGGAGGCTAGGAGCACAAAAAAAAAAAAAAAAAAAAAAAAAAAAAAACCTTTCCCAAAAAAAAAANAAAAGGAGGCAAGGAGAAAAAAAAAAAAAAAAAAAAAAAAAAAAACACCATTTGTATATAAAGAAGGGACCGCGCGAGTTCCGGTGAATAATTGACTGCATTACTCATGTCTGCATGTAACAAGTAGGTTGCAGAACGGTGTCCTTATAAATACATTTTACACATTTCCTTCCCTTAGAAGGCAAAGGTGTCCCATCAGCTGTGGAAGGAGTCGAGGGGAACGCCCGAGCTGCGTCTCGGTCTGGGCCGTCGATGGCGGCACAGACGGGTTGCTGGACAGAGCCTTCCTGCGGCCCCGTCTGGGGTCCAGCAGCCACGTGGGGTCATCTAGGACCCCAGTCCCTCCAAAAAACGTTTCTCGTTAACCTCCGTTTGGCTCTAAACCGCATTTCTCCTCGCACGTCTATCCACTCTGCAGCGATTCCGAGAGAAGCCATTCCTCCTCCGTGCCCTCCCTCCAACTGGCACTCGTGGCGACCCCGGCGGCCGCTCAGCAGCCGCAGCTGGGAGTGGAGACCAGAAGAAAGACCCCTCAGAAGAGCTGCTGGAGATGGAGGCCTATTTCCTCTTTAAAGCAAAGCAGCTCCGTTGGTACGGCGAGGACATCGGACAACCAACGGGCAAGCTGCCGCACCCTTCTTCAAGAAGCAGATATGAAAATAAAGGATTGCCTTATTGCCGAATCGGGATAACACTCTCTCTCACGCACGGCAAAGGCACTCCAGCTGCACGGCTGCCCTGTACGCCGTAGGCATTCTACCGAAGGCAGCTGCCGCGTACGTCCGCTAGCGATAAGTCCTTGTTTACGACTGCACAAACAGGACTTCCACATTTACTCCCTCCCCCTCGATGAAGACAGAGCGGTCGGGGGACGGGACAAGCCTGCTAATGGCAGCCATCAACGGAGAACCCGTCTCTGTGCCCAGATTCCCGCTGCAGATTAATGGCAGCCAAGGAGCTATTTTTCCCTTTTGTTATTTTTTATTCCAATATGAATGCAATTAGAGATGTCATTTGATTCCAATAGCCTGCTGAGAGCAGAAGCCCCCGTCTATTGCTCATTTGGTGCAAGAACCTCTCCTCACATCCCGTCTCTTCTCTTTCAGTCACCCCCCCCCCCCCAACACACATTTCATTATCTAACGCGATGCCTGTGGGATTATTTTAATAAACGCATGTCTAAAAGCTCAACCTGTGGCCGCGGTAAAATAACGGAGCCATTCAAAGAATGCCTTCCTTTCGGGGGAAGAAAATGAATGGGAGGGATGCACAGGAATGGACATTAAGAGACACGGGGGGGTAAACCAATCCCCCCCGCCGCCCTCAGCTACTTCTTATGCCATCTGTGGACATGAGTCAGCATTCGGGACGAGCGGCCAGGGCTGAGCAATCGCTCTTCAGCTCCGCATGAGAAATGAGCCACCTGTCATTGCCCTTTCTCTGAACCTTGTCCGTTTTCCAGAAAAAAGAAAAAAGGATATTATTTTCCTGCAGGTTAAGAAAAAATAATTATCCCATATGACCCTTGTCCCTTATTCTTTGCTTCCATCTGATGCATTCGTGCACTTGAATTACAAAAAGTCTCAAGACACTGACTTTCAGACCAACATAAAAGTAAAGCGGATATGAAAAAGTAATATATTTTCCATATCCTAATGATCATTTCAGTGTTTACTCATGTAATATGTAGCGATTACACTTCCTTTTCCCCCACCAAATCCAATAGTTGCAATGCATTTTCGTCACGTGCTAATCTGGAAAAACAGCGCCGGGATGAAACGCACAAACTGAACCGCAGCCGTGCCACGTTCCACTGTCGTGTCGCGGTCATATTCACAAACACGCTCTCGCTTAGGCAACGTACCGTTGTTTGCCACGAAAAGCAGAAGGACCATGCAGACAGAACGCTTTGGGCTCCGTGGTCTTCGCACCGAGTCTTGGATTCCATTTCCTTATTGCAGAAGCACCTTCTACTTCACATCTCAGGACCTTTGACCAGCTCGCTGAACTAGTGCATTTTAATCTGCATTCCACAAGAAAGATGCAACACGATGGTGTTGCTAAAGGAATTACTGGGTGGCGGATGGCCCCGGTGTGCCGTGTTCTTGTGTTCGGCCCAGTCAGACGACAGGGGCGCATTTACGCGACTACGGGATGGAACAGCCAGAAAACCCAGGCACCGGCACAAGAAGTGGGCCAGAAAGGCTCTCCGTGACCACCAACTATCAGGCCTGTGCCACCTCAATGACACGCAAAAGTAGGACGCTGTCATCTCGGTGTACACTTACTCAGGTCTGGGCAGGTAGCCTGATGCTGGATTCAAACGTCATCTGCTACAATTACCCTCTCTAAAAATATAAGAAGGGCAAAGGGGTCGCCTCCCGCTGGAAAGTTGCATTATTACTTATTGAGACGTAAAATATGAGTAGAGCATGGAGGTCACTTCCCCGAGACAAACTGTGTTATTACTTATGGAAAAGTCCTCTGCAGATGGCAGGACCTTCGTCAGACCTTCACGCAGAGCAGGTTGCTCACCACCCATTTATTTGTCCCGCAAGTGGACGAGCAGACCTGTGTCACTCTCTCTCTCACACACACATACACACACACTTTTGTCTGGACATGCCACGTCGCCTTTATTGATGACAAAGCTCCATCACAACAAGAGCAAACTTGTTTATCTAACCAAGATTGTTTCATATAATTGTGTTTTTCCCCTAATGAGTGGAAATTGCTGACTGTGAGGCCAATTTCCTAGTTTCCTTTCAAAGTGTTTTTTTTTTCCTTTTCACTTTGGAAATAAAGTAATTAATTGCAACACTTACAAATGAGAGACGGATGCTTGTCACTGCTTCCTTTATAGTCATCGCTATCTCCACAGTTCACAAGTCTTATTTGTATACTGCACAACGTATGGTACAGAAACACTTACTCAGGGTCTGAAGCACAAGACCAAGTAGGATAAACCCTGGACGTCAGTCCATGACACCCTACAGTCAACTTATAGTCACCGATTCACCTGAAACATGGGCCTTTGGATCGTGGTGGGGGGGTGGAGCACCTGGAGGAAACCGGTGCAGAACAAACAAACTGGAAAGACTGACCTGGATTCAAAACTACATCCAAAGAGTGCAAGGAACTGTGGGGCAGCAGCACTATATAGAAACACTCAGACACATAACAACATATACTGGGAACAAGACATGGTCAGAGGGATGCTTACTGTAACAGAATTTACCACATTCCATCATATGCACAAAGAATGTTTGCATGCAAGAACGGCGGACTGGAAAGATCAGCTGAGAGCATGAGGCCAGCTGGCCCAGCAGAATGGCCTTATCATTTCAGCACATGTCAGGAGTAAAATGGGTGAAATGGAGCTGTTTAATCTGGCGACCTGGAACCCAGGTGGATGGGGGTCTTGAGGAGAAGCAGCAGCGAGTGAAGGCTCCGATAAGACTGCCATGGGACAGAGTGGCAGACAGCGAGAAGGTAAGAAAGGGGGGTGAACAGAAAGAGCGAGATCCTCTTAATCTACCTTGGCAGGGTCTAAATGTGTCCGAGGCTCTCAGGTGCTCACACAGGTGCTGCCTGAATCAAAGTCTTTCTTCCACACCTTTTGGAGCTAAGTCTACTCTGCGGCCTACGGTGGGGCTCTGCTCCTCAAAAGAGCCGAAGCATTTTTATTCACAGGAAAACCGTGGCAGATGTTGAATATTGGTGCCGCCTGAATCGCACACGTAACGTGGATAATAAAAAAGTAGGCAACATACAGCACCTGTGGTCAACTGCAGACCTCCATCTTTAAATCTTCTGCAGATCTCCTCACCTAAGCTATAGAAAATAAAGCTCTGTTGCAACTGTGACTTGAGCACAGTTCTTGATTTTCATGCATACAGGCTTCCAACATGCTGCTGCTAAAATCGTTCCTACGAAAGGAGTGTGGCAACCAAAGATTCAGACTTCAGTATATGCAAATGCTCTTCCAGCTCCGTGTTTGCGGTTAAAGTTTACGTGGAGCTCGTTCGAAGGAGATTCATTTCATTTTCCTCAGGGTGACCCTAGTATTCCATACAGGCTGAGATGGAATAGCTGACCTTAAGCATCGGACGGCACCACAGGAAGGCAAAAAGAAAGAAAGAGAGAGCCTATATCCACCACTAAGAGCCAGTTGAGGTTGTACCCATAACAACACACAAGTTTGAGAGAAGCATGACGTTATACATACAGGAGGAGGCCTGGTCACAAGACAGAACGAGAGGTAATATCTCGCAGGTAGTACGACAAAACCGAATATACAACACGAAAGGCAATGAAAATATTACATCAGAGGTCCAACATATCTGTAGGCATCTCATATCTCAAATTCCTCCATATGCAGCCATTGACTCACATGCATTTAAACTGCTTTCCACAGTAAAACTCCTTTTTGAACATTCGTGTGCAGGAATGTCCGTGTGCCTGCGTGTTCACAGGTGCGCGTGTTCATTTCGTGGGTACGCTGCTGTCCAGAGGACAGGGACATTTTACCTTTCTTATCAAGTTTGTGCCTTACAACCTTATACACCGAGAGAGCGTCAAGGATTCATGTAAAAGTGAGTGGTTCGATACCTACAAAAAGGCTCCAACAAACTGTCCCTAATGGCATGTTTTACTGTTGACAATCTTGGAACATTTCTAGAGAAACTGGTGTTTTCCAATGAAAACACAGATGATGCAGTTACTGGCATTACAGTTTCTCCCTTATGGTGGTCCTCAATCTGCATCCTAATGCTGCACTGTACCCTCTACCCATCCACTGGGCAGGAACAGGACGATTCTACCAGTGTAGGAAAACCCTACGTTCGTCTTCGATCGATGTAAATAACATCCAGTCACAAATTAACAAGACCGTCGGCAGGTTGCTGTAGAAAAGCACTCTTGCCGCTCGCAAAAAAGCCATTCGTGCCACAACAGAAACATCCTCCAGCAGAACAGATGTGCTAAGCGGTGGACTGTTCCCAGCTCGGTGTTTCCGAGCCCCTGCAGGCCACCGCTCTGGTCACATTGGGACTACATGGACTGCGGTGCGTTTCATCCCGATGGAGAACACGGAGATGCGAAGACAGGTGATTAATACTGTGGTACCAGCTGCCACCCCCCTCCCCCCGGGCTTGCTCCACTTAACGCTGCCGCTTGTCGGAGGATGAGGCGGTGCGCTTTCGCGCAGCTCTATCCCACGCACACATGAAAGCGTGCGCGCGCACACCGACGCACGCTGACGGGAAGCACTGGCACAAACGACGCACTCCTGCACATTCTCTACTCGACCGACAGAAAGAGCTCGTGAAAAGGAAATAAATTAGAAAAAAAACGCCCCGGGTTCGGCAGGTTCGTGGTCTTTGTGGGGGGAGTCCAGGGTGTGAATTTGGAAGACTGGCTGGGAAAGATCACCACTGCTGGGGGAAACCGGTGGATCCAGGGAGAAAAGGAAGGAGTCGGATGAGCCAAATTTATGTGGTAAATAAGTGGGAAACAGGCCGGTGCTTTTATGGATATGGTCAACGTTTCATCTGACAAAGATGTGCATTTCTGTCACAGATCATCTACAAGTCCGCTTAATGTTTCACGGGATCGACTGCGAAGCGGCATAAGTAGTACTATATTATCTTACGTTCTAAATAACCACATTACAGAAGTCCAAATGCGGTGAATTACAATTTCTTGGAGGTCAAAATTTTGTAAAGTTTTGCTGCTCAGCTAGTTTTGAAAAATATTTTAATGAGTTTCCAGAAGATTTGTGCTCCTCGTTACCTTTTTTCTCAGCTTACCCTTACATATTTCTGTACATATTTCAATATGCACCCCTTGAGTGCATACTGCGACTAAGGCAGGCGTCACCCTTCAGCATTGTCTCCTCCTGAGGAGGCCTTCCTGGCTCAATGAGCATCTGCAGCGCAAATTACTGATCCGTACATTTAATTCCGTCTCTTATCTTGCTACACACCACAAAATCTCATATGAACATGAAGTTTGATTTACAGAGGTTTTTTTTTTTTTACCCTTAAAAACTTATGTTGCCAGAGGGAAAACATTTAAAATTTTAATGAAGCAATAAAGTTTGCACATGAATGCACCGTTTCTTCAGCTCGTGTGTATAGGCACCGTGGGTATCTAGGCATGCAACATGTAAAACGATAAAGAAAAATTTCCGCTAGTACAAAAAGTCGAATTGAAATTGCCGACCCGTTTTTAACGATTTCGGGAGACCCTGTCATGGTAAAATTCTTCCATTATGCAGAGGAGTTCAACCATAACCATGCATCCGATTCAAACCGCAACCTTCAAACTTCAGCTTCACTGGTCACACCAATCATCTCTAGAGAGAAAACAATGACAACGTGGTGCAATAGGCGCAGCGTTGAGACCGAGTTGCGTTTCACCGGCAAGTCTAATTCATTATCGACAGAATGCTTTGTATCAGAATTCTGCTTTGTAACAGGCCTTTAGCATCCTTTCAGGGGCACCGAACGAAGAAAGCGACAGTCGATCCAGACGATATTTAAATCAGTATTTAACCAGCCACCCTTTTACTTCATCTTCCTTTTCGCTACGCGTCCAATATGAATCCGGTGAGTGAAGTCAGTCGATTGCTAGAGATATTTAATTCATCAGTGCTCGCCGCGCAGTCAAGAAGTTCCAATGACCTCCACCGAATGACCCGTGAGGAGTGATTATAATCGCAACGTCGATATCTCTTATCAAGGCCACAGTGAGTCACGGAGGTTCTGACTGGATGGCTTCATTCAAACTGCCAACCGTCGGACCGCACAGCGCTGACCAGCTTTCCATCCCCGTCGGTTAACTACATTCTAAGGGGGTTTTTTCCATTTAAAAAAAAAATACAAATGTAAATATTGCAGACGACACACCAGTGTACGATCACGGAAAGGCTCTGTTCTGTTTTTTTGGCTGAACCCGAATGAAAGCTGTGCATGTCATCTCATGTTTTATTTCAGCCAGCGTGACAATTAAGCCCAAAAGCCAAAAGTAGCGAAAAGTAAAGTTTAAAACACAAAAAAAGAAATAACGCAAACCTTTTTCCTCCCGCTTCCCATACGAGTAGGAACTCACACACACGTCCTCACTGCACCATTTACTAAAGGAGCAATGATTTAGTCCTTGTGCTGCAATTTTTCAACAGGAGAACATTGTTGTCAGAAGGACCCCCCACAATTCTCACACTAAGCTGTTGTCCAGAATTGAGCTGAATGGGCTCAGTAGCGGCTGTGAACTATGAAACTGAAAACAAGACACTGGGAATAAGTGGTCTCATCTCAGACCATCTGTACCAGCAGCGAGAAGAAGCAGAGAGAAAGAGAGAGAGAAGCCAAAGTATGAGTCCACTCAGCTTCAGTAACATAACTGCTGGTCCAATTCAGGGTCCCCACAGCTGTCACACATTACAGGGAAACAAGGGTCACCAATTTACCTGAAACAGGTTTGAGGTCCCATTCATACATTTATTGCACTGTCCGCACTTTTTTCCTCCATTTAGAAATCCACCGTGTTCCACACGTGTGCGTGATCGCGAGTGGCACGGACGCGTTGGGGAAAAATGAAGAAGCCCCTTTTAACAACGACAATCCCTGTGCGAGTATGAACAGGTGCGCCGTTTTCTTATCCGGCCATCTATAAGTTTCGGCTTTGTTAACCCAACATCAGTCGTCACTAAAATGGTGCGAGATTGATGCGTTAAAGTCAGAGCGAGCGGGTTTTCTTTTTCTGTCCATTTTGTTTTGTGGAGAAAATCAATTTTGCAGCTATGGATCTAGGGGCATTGTCTTGTTTTACAGCTAAGACTCCATTTAATTTCGAGTTCCCACTGAGGCCATTAAACGTTTACAATAAGAGCACTAGAGCAGCGGCCAGGGAGAGCTGAAAGAAAGGCCTGGTCCTTTTCAGGGTTGAAGTAGCATCAGCATGTCCATCACTCTATTCACGTCAACCAATCTACCTTATATGAATCAACTGCTATACCTGATTAAATTGAATTTAATCAAATTAAAGTTAAATGGCTAGTGGAAATTTTAAGTTATTTATCCGTTGTCAATATTGGCTTTATCCTGTTAGGGGCACAGCGGTGCAGAGCCTATCCCGGCATCGTCGGCCACTAGGCTACGAAACTACATCCTGGACGTCAGTCCACGGCAGGGTGGCGCATAGACACACACGGTGGGCAATGAAAAAAGACCAAGTAACCTGAAACACGGCTTTGGACTGTGGGAAGAAACCCACGATGACTGAGCCAGGTTCAAACACACCTCAACGGACCAGGCGCTGCCCCTCCGCGATCCATTTGTAAGGCTTCGCATAGTCGGCTGCATAACCGACCTTTGCCGGGCGAACCTCTCAACACCTATCAAAACATTAAAGTCGTCACGCGTCGCTCAGGCCTGCTAAATGAGACAGGCCATTAAAGAGGGACAACGATACACACCGCAGTAAAAAAGGTCTGCTTTTCAACTGTCAAGTTCAACACTGGAGAGTTCTGCCATGAAAACCGTGATCTCCCCAGCATTTCTCCCGATTTTAACATGAACACACACACACGCACACACACACCTGCGAAGACTAGAAGAGCGGGGTGGAACTGCACCCCCTTCTTCTGTTCATGAAGCCCCAGGAAGATGAGGAAATCCAAAATTAAAAGTACTTTAGCGCAAAACAAAGTGCCCTGGTCTCAGCTTGCGCTTCCACACCATCTTTCGTGGCCTTTCCCACAGTTCCACAGTGAAACCCATCCAGTGACATTAACTGCTTTATCCTGGTCAGGGTTGCAGTGGTCTGGAGCTTAAAGTGAAATTTAGGGGAAAGAGAAGGGGGGGGGTTCTATTATGACTACATTCTTGATGATCTGCAGTGTGGTCAAGAGGTAAAGTAGCCTTTACAGAGGTTAGCAAGCTGGAAGCATCAGATCACAGGGAGAGACGGGGAGGGAAAAAAAACCGAACAATTCAATTTATGATTGTTTTGTTCACATGTAGCATCAACGCTAATGCGGTTTGTAGGTCTGAATTTAACCACTGTAACAAACAAAGTTAAATATATGAACACAGCGACAGTTAAACAAATCTTGAGGTTTACTGTAGAGTTAAAGCCTTTAGTGGAAACCAAAGTGGGGAGTCCTTCCGGGGACGGCGGCTGATATACATTTTGGCACAACTCATATTGTAAACGTTGCAAAACTCCTCATTGTACATCACAGTTGCCACACTGGAGACCATAAGCACTCATCTAGCAGCTGCTTAAAGACCACAAAGGTAACGATAAACCAATATTTCACAGTTTAAATGTCCCCCGGCGCTTAAATAAACACAACGTAAATGGGGACACTTCAGAAAAGCCCAAATACACTCGTCCAGCTTTATAAAACTGATAAAGTCTTTAAAAACACAGTGGCTATAACCACATTCAAGGCCATTACTAGCTAAGTGTTAAACAGCAAAATAACGAATCGTCCAGAGACCACAACAGATGCAGATGTGTATAAATAAAAGGTAGACAAACCCAACATTGGCAGTGATAATAAGAGAATCATTGCAGTGCAGGTCACAGCAGTGGCTGTGTGACAGCCCAGCGGAAGCGCAGAAATGTCCGTTTCCAATTAGCACTGCGTCCGAAACACTAAAATCCCCGCTCGGTAGAACTCAGTCGTCCGGTGCCTGTGACCATTCGCCGAATCGATTCTCCACAGGCAATTCCCTCGTGGGGTAATTCCACATTAAAACGGCGTCGGCGCGGCCGTCTTTCTCAATTAATAACAACACGACCAATTTCAATTCATTATGGACAAGTGCGGCCTATAAATAATTCTGAGGATTCAGTGACTGCTTAATTATATCCAGTTAAAAGAGAACATATGATAAGTTCAGTCATCTTAGACTTGCTACCAAGGCAAAAACTGTATTTTTAAGAAGTTGTCTAAAAAGGGAAAGAGTGACCTGATTTCTATTTTAAGCTCCATGAAATACACATTATGGGCCATACAGGCAGAAATTCTGTAACACAGACCTGGCAGCAAGTGACCCCTACCAGAAACCAGTGAAACAACATCACATCTTCAGATGGTACTCATCTCATTTCGGGGGGGGGGGGGGGGTTAAAGAAACCAACCCTAGGGGGA
>UFQX01005256.1:31665-59959 GCA_900497675.1 Arapaima gigas | reverse complement strand
GGGGGGGGGGGGGGGGGGGGGGGGGGGGGGGGGGGGATTCAAGTAACCAACTCTAGCGGGAATAAACTGGAACGCGACTTTAGTGGGATCTGAACCCATTCGTACACCTGGCAGCTTCAACCACTACACCACCTAGTGGCCTTGTTATGAGGCCACAGACCCACTATACTATACAGAAAAGAGCTGTTTGGACCTCCTGGCTTTACTGGAGCAGAGCAACAGGTCCTCCTTGCAGAGCTGTTCCACTGAAGATGCTTTTTGTGTGTGTGTGTGTGTGTGTGTGTGTGTGTGTGAGAGGGAGACAGAGACATTACGACAGGAAAGGTTCACAGGGGACAGCCGTTTCCCTCTGCTTTAGGGTGCTATTCCTGTCTCCTGTAAGTGTGCTCCACGGAGATGGCTCCTGAGATCCCGAGAGGGGCTACGCCTGGCACTTGATGCAGTGAGGAGCTGTGTGTCCCACCATAAATCTGTCACGTCTACTGCAGCTCACGTTTGTCAGGAATATCCTCAAACCCGTGTTAATTGTGCCACCTTGCATAATGGCAACGAAGAACAGAGTTTATTTCACCATTTCCCTGAACACGTAAAACCCTCAGAGAACTTTCTAGAACCACGTAAAGCAGCAGGGTTTCGTTATAAACTTTCGCCATAAGATGCCTGAACTCAAAGAACTTTTTTTTAAAAAAAAGTTAAGATTAAGAAAACATCTCAACTGTCACATTAAAGTTTCAAGCGCAGAACATTACTTTTTATTGCCAGACAACTTGATTACATGAATTATGCATTTATATAAATGAAAGAAAAAAATACATTAGATCAAACGGCGGTTTGTTTATCCACTCACAACAAGGCTGTAATAGGGCCTAATCCACCAGCAGGGCCACCGTTTCAGAAGATGGCTGAACAAGATAGCCAGAAATGCGATCAGAGAGCCGAGTTCAGTCTAGTGAATCTAAATAAGCACTTTGTCCCTTTGTTCGGCGCTCAGCACCGTTCTGTCGGGGCACAGAGCGATTATTATCTATAGTTGTTTACCGATTGATCTCTGGACAATGAGGCTGCTCTTCAGCCTGACCTGGTCATTCGCTCTGTAAAATTCTTCGCCGCCGCTGCTTCAGTCACACTTTGTCACTTTACATATCGCTCATCTGCTTAGTCGCTGCTCAGAAATTAGACAGAAGGACTTTGTCGATGCTTTTCATCCAGTGAAGGACTGGAGCTTCTGCTACAGATGCTGCTTTCTCAAGCTCAGTGTTCTACTGCCACACAGACTGGGTGGACGCTGCTTACAGCACTTTAGCCTGCAGTGCTACCAACATCACCGTGCTCACGATACTCGTGACCCCAAGACCCAACCGGCTTCGGGGCGGATTCTGGGTTCACTGTAATGACCTATGGGACCCCCTGAGCACCACCTCAAACCTGCAGTTCACAAACAAAACAGCTAAAGCCTTTGTGCGTTGGGTCTCCAGAAGAGTTCCCTCACCTTTACATGATGCCCCTCTGATCATCTACATCCAGAGACACTTGGGCTGGGGTGGAACCATAGAAATGTGCTTAAACAGCTGAGTTTTAACACATCATCGCCAGCTACAAGGTGCACTTCCAAGTTTCTGAAACACTGAATTAAAAATAAAGGAATGAAGTAACCAAAGACAAACAAAGTTGTAATGGCACAAATGCAAGGACACAAAAGCACTTATGTTTACATAAGGGAATCTATGCATATTAAATAAGTTTGGCAGGAGGCCAAATATAAGCCGTTCAGTGTTTAAGTCTTTCCAGTGGCCTTAAAGAGACTTAACCACAAATGTCAACGTCTGTAACTGATAAATATTCATCCATCATCATTAACTGCTTAATCCTGGTGCAGCGCTACGGAGTCAACGCGGGGCGGGAGGCTACGAAACTACCCCCCCCCCCCCGGATGGGAGGCCAGACCGCCGCAGAGCGACCCCACGCACGGTCAAAAGCTGTGGGCAACAACCTAAAACACATGTCTTTGGACTGTGGGAGGAAACCCACACAGACAGGGAAAACATATAAACAGAGCAGGATTTGAACGCCCCCCCCCTTAACCACTTTATCCTGGATATCCGCAGAGGTCGGGAGCCTGTCCTGGGATTACATCATTCTGCTCCCCGGACAAGACCCCAGTCCTGCGCAGGACCTGACAAAAACGCATAATTTAAATCTGTATCTGCAAATTCAATATGTTTAACTACTTTAGGCAAATCCAGCAGCAGCTCTGTGGTACAAGAGCATCACTGGAGTCTCACAAGCATTTCTCACCTGTTTTTTTTTTGGGAGGGGGGTTGTCGTCACCCAAAACATATACGCATTTGTATTATTATGGTTCACAGGGCGAGAGTTTATCGAATTTAATCCCATACTGTGACGCAATGTTTTAAATGTCCAATGAATATTGAATGTACTGTAAATCCGCTCCGTACTGTAGAACAGCGACAAGACGCCCCCGCAGCACCAGGGGGGCGTGCCGTACAATGTTTTTCACTACAGAAACTTTCTAATTCCAGGGTTAATTGTACATATTTCGCAGTCGTCGGCTTGGCTTCGTGCTCCAGCACCTGGTGTGTTCGGCACCCGGTCCGCGCGGCCGCTCCCACAGACCAATGCGCGGCTCTTTAGCGCCACCTGCCGTCCGGCGTCCGCACTTTCCACCCTCACCGCCTCGCCAAGTTGCGAACTCGCGCACTTCGCCCGCCGCAAAAGTTAAAATCGGCGCAGCAGCGGCGGCGGCTGCCGGTCCAGGTGCGAAACGCGCATCTGTTAGCGCAACCGGTGCACAAATCCAAGCGCGAGGAAATTCCTCTTTAATCGTCAACTCCGTGACAACGACGGGAGATCGTCTGTTTATGCGCATCTTTCTGAGCGGCGGGCAAAATGGACGTGTTGTTGCCGCAAACTTCCCTCTTATTATTGCGCGGCGCCGCAACACGGAGCGACTGGGCGACTTGTCGCGCGCCGCCGCCGCGAGATATGGAGCCGCTTTTTATTCCAGTGCTGCAGCGCGAGGACGTGGACTTGCTGCTACCCCCAGCAGCTCCACACTACCACAAGGTCCAACTTCTGAGACATCACCATCATACCAACATAAGCACCTGTATGCGCGCGGTAAGGATGGAAATTCCAACGTAAACAGTCCGATGCTGCTCTTTACAACACTGAACCCCCCCATGTAGAAGAACGTGCCCCAACTATAAAGCAGCGCACAGCCGAGAGACGGCAGCCCTCCTCCTCCTCCTCCTGCTGCTGCGGCCACATCTCCTCCACAAGCCCGTGTCACGCTCGCGCGTCGCGGCGGACCAAACAAGTTGCTCTCGCCCCCCACGGAAGGCGCTCTTACCTCGACACCCGCACGCGAGAAATCCGAACAGGTAAACGAGGCTGAGATGCATTTTTCTCGGGCTGCGAGGAGGCGGTGCGCGCGCGCGGTGAGTTGGAAGCCCGGGTCTGTGTAGAGGGAGCGCGAGCTGGCGGTCCCTTCCCGAGCTGCGTCTCCAGCGCCCCCGCCCCCTCCTCTCTCTCTCTCTCTCTCTCTCTCTCTCTCTCTCTCACTCCCTCCCTCTCTCTCCCCCTCCCTCACNCTCTCTCTCTCTCTCTCTCCCCCTCCCTCACTTACTCCCTCCTCCCCACTCACTCACTCACTCCTCCCCACTCACTCACTCACACTCTCTCTCTCTCTCTCCCTCACTCACTCACTCTCCCTCTCCCTCTCTCTCTCTCTCTCTCTCTCTCTCCCCCTCCCTCACTTACTCCCTCCTCCCCACTCACTCACTCACTCACACTCTCTCTCTCTCTCTCTCTCTCTCCCTCACTCACTCTCCCTCTCCCTCTCTCTCTCTCACTCCCTCCCTCTCTCTCCCTCTCGTTCACTGCCGAGGGCTGAGCGCGAGCTCGGCGCGCGCCGCTCGCTCCTCGTTCTCCCCGCGTGACACTCATCGCCGCACGTGCACGCAATTAACAGCCGCCCCTCCCGTGACGACCGAGCCCACCCTACCGTGTAGCGCATTCGCGTACGACCCCACCGGGTACAGTCCAACCCCCCCCCCCCACGCAGCAGCCCGCTGGTCCGACGGTGAGCTGGTTCTGCACCGGGTCGCGAACGTGACCGCGGCGCTCGGCTTTGTGGGTAATTGGTAGGAGGGGAGGAGGAGTAACGGTCACAAAGCGTAGATATGAGTCATATTTATGTACANGCACCGGGTCGCGAACGTGACCGCGGCGCTCGGCTTTGTGGGTAATTGGTAGGAGGGGAGGAGGAGTAACGGTCACAAAGCGTAGATATGAGTCATATTTATGTACAAGTTAACCACCGGTGAACTAGCAGCTCTAACTTGTGGCAATAACGTCCATCTGTACGAAAATACACACGACCCTAAGTAAAACAAATATATATATATATATATATATATATATATATGTACAACTCTGTTCTATCCGCAGCATACCTGTCAGGCTGTTTCACCCCTAATAACCCCCCCCCCCAAAAAAAACCAGGCTTAGCTGCAGGTTTGGTAGAACGTCCACCCGTTAAGACAATAACTTACAACCTGTACCCACCCCTGTATTTGTCGCGTGGTGTTAATATAATCGTGGATCAAAGTGACGTGTGATGCTACGAAAATGGGAATAATTAATAAAAATGTGCCGGCTGGTTCACAGTGGGACCGGGGACGAACGTCTGCGCTTGGCTGGAGTCTAACAGTTCAAATGTAAATACTTAATCTTGGTGATGGATGGAAACGCGCGAGCGGAAATTATTAATCCGTTATCGTCGGCCGCTTTGTCCCGGGGAGGGTCGCGGTGGCCGGAGCCTATCTCAGGCCGGTGTGTCGCAGGGCACCCCACACACACACGCTGAACTGGATCCAATCCCAAACAACCCGGGAGCTGCGGGGCGGGCGGCAGCGCGACCCGGCCCCCCGCCGTGACGCGGTAACGTTAATAGTCTGATGTCGGATAATGAAAATGCGTTCTCTGGCTGTGTATCCAGGAAGGGTGCAGTGAAAGGTGCTGCCTCGAAGCTCACTTCCCCGCGTGAAGGAATAAAACAGAGCTGTGCAAACTGGACCTTTTCAATTCTTTGACTCACCGATCGCATCACAAAAAGCTGTATACGCCCGTGTACGCGGGTGTTTTTCATCATCGCCCGTCGTCCTTCCCCGCAGCACGACGCCAAGAACGTTTGAGACGCACGGCGCTCATACACATTAATGACATCGATTTCACCGCCTAAATACCACCGCCCAGCTACTGCTGTCAGTGGAATGGATAAACCTTTAAAAGGCCTGTAATCATCCAATTTCTCACTCATTACATTGTTAAACTTTAAAGTACCGCGGTGTACGAATGGTCCTGTGAGCTAATGGAGTCAAGTACAAAAAGGAAAAGGGCGCAGGGTGTAAAAGGAGCTCAGCGCTCCCTAAAAAACACTGCGACGCCTACTATTTTGAACAATATACATACATTTATTGACCGTTCGGCACCGACAGAGGGGAACAATGGAGTAATAGCCCACAGTCTTTGCTTTGCTCTAAAGGTTATTGAGCTGGGATTCGTACGGCTTCCCAGGAAGTTGTTCCTAAGGACGGCAAGGGTAAATTCAGCGGGAAAAGGAGATTTTTCTTGTGTTGTTTATTTCTTTTTTTTCACCCGCGACAAAGGCCGTGTTCCCTCCGAGGTGCAAATTTGCTGCAATTCCTCAGCCTCGCCCGTCTTCATCCACGATAATTTCGCCAGACGAGACGGGACGCGCGACTGAACGGTCGGCTTCAAAGGCAGACATCTTCCTCATCTCTCACGGTGTTTGGCGACCGCCGCGTGTGTTTGTTTTAACCGGCCTCGGGAAACACACCGTGGCAGGAATGTGGTCTCAGCACGTGGCGGATACCAAATAAGCAGAAGATCCTTCATCCATCATCAGGAAGTGCAGGTCGTGGTGGTCCCGAGCCCGTCGCCGACGCGCTGGGCTCACCCCAGAAATTTTCCCACCGGTCCACCTTCCCACCCTTGGACTGTGGGAGGAAACCCGAGCAGCCAGCAGACATGGGCTGAGTGCGCAAACTGCACACAGGCTGCGCCGGATTCGCACCCGCGTCCGAACCCGCTGCCCAGAACGACGCCAGCCTACGAGCAGGACTCTTCCCGCTGTACTAGAGCGAAGCACGTGCTGCTCGACAGGAAAGCGTCGCGCTGATTTACGCGGTCACGGCTGCGCGGAAGCACGAGAGCGGCAATCCGTCACACGCCACCGTCTGAGTGACCGGAGGAGAGACGGCAGCAGCGTCTCGACCTCCTGTGTGAAGTAGGCAACACGGATGCGCTGCTGCCCAAACCTTCTCTGGCACCACTGACACAGACACCAAATCCCAGTGGACGGTGCTTCAGAGACTTTTGCTGACACATCCCTGTTTCCTAGCAACATGGAGTAATAGTCCAAAATAATTATTCTTGAATTTCCCTCGACTCTCCTTCTTGCACGCCGCTCCGCCCAACATCCTCGCGATGGGCCGTCGGCTTGCAGGAAAAACATGTTTTGTTTGGCCGCGTGCGGCGCAGGGCTCTTTGTCAGGCGTACAATTAGCAGGGCACAAGCTGGAATCCGGCTCCGCGCGGGGAAAATAAATAATAAATCCCCGGCCAACTTGGGGTTTCGATTCGCTTCCCCACTAAAGATTCGCCGCTATTTTTCCAGGTATGCAAAACATAGTCGAAAGCGTTTTGTAAGAGGCCGTCTGCAACACCCCCACCCCGCCCCCCACCGGACCGTTCCTCCGAACGCCGCGTGGTCCCGTCGCAGCTGAAAAAACGCCGCGTGACCCCGGCAGAAGCGGACCGGTGCGGACGAACACTTTCGGAACGTGAAAACACGCTCCTTGTTACACTCGTCCGGCCTCCACGTCGGAACCGATCTTGCGTCACGCCAGTGGTTTATATAACGCCGCTCAGGTGAGTTTTCTAATGCGTGCGATGGCGTGTTCTTCACACGCGTCGCGTCCCGCTCGACGTCCAGCTTAATAATCCGGTGACCGGCGCCTGAGAGCTACTTGCATAGTTTTATACTTCGATCTGCTTATAGTACTTGATAGTTACAGAAGCAAATTAGGCTTTATCATCTGACTCTTGGACGGCGCCGGTGAATAACAGTTAAGTACCATTGTCGTTTTAATCAAATACCATTTATATTCTGTTTTAACTCTGGTAACACAGGTGATTTGCATTTCAATTGCGAAGCAGCGATGTAATTTTGCACAGGGTAAAGTACCATCTGCAAACATAACTTTGTCTGATGTTTTAAAGTGACAGGACTACGAGGCAATTTCGCCGGCGTTCCCTCATCAGAATTCAGGCCACCGTAATCCCGCCGCCTCCGACTCGCAGGACGGTTTCGTCGTCTTATTTGTCTCTCCAAAGAAACTTTTGTTGGGCTTCTGAAGCCCCCCTGATTGGTTCCCATCATCAGCGAGACGAGTCGACGGCGGCGTCCCGTATAGCTGCTTCTCTCGCCGATCACAATCATTAAAGCCATTGTCTAGACAGGTGGCGAAGCAGCCAGAGCCGTTGGAGAGAAATTAGTTGTAAGAGCCGACATCAGGAGGCAGCGGTGGCACTTTGAAAAGCAACCCTTATTAACACTAATCAACGCCTTTTCTTTGTTCGCGGGTCCGGGGTTCGACAAAGCTTTTTTCAAGGGCTCGCTGTCGGCCGTTCAGACGTCAGAGAAGGAACTGCAGCTCAACGGTGCCCTTAAGGCACGCGCCACAGCCCGTCGCGCCACTCGGGCCTGCGCGTTTCCACGGGAGTCTCAAGCGGGACGCACGAGAGGTGACTGACGTCTGGCAGCTTGCAGAGCGACAGCAAAAGGTCAAAAGGTGCGACGAACGGCGTTTCGGCGAGAAAGTCAAGAATACAGAGTTTCGGCGCATTTGGCCTCCACTCTGAAACGCAGGACGGACCCCGAGATCCTCGTCTTTCTCTCGCGGCCCCGCGCGCATTAAACGGTCAAACTGAAAACGTGCGGCACCTGTGAGACACGACGGAACACGGTACGGCTTGGAATACGGCGGTAAAGACCGTTCGTGGCTGGCATCCAAAGAAAGTCTTACTTTTCTTATCTTAACGGCGCCCCTTTGTGATTTACGGTACAGCTCTCCTCCTCAAGCACAATTCATGTTCCTCCCCTAATACTGTAAGAGGAGAGTTCGGGTTAATTTTAGTGTCGGCGTTAATCGTGTGACACAAAAACTTAGGGAGATGCTATTTCTGCAGTGTTACAGCAGCTCGCGCAGCACGGCCATTATTATTATTTTATTGGCCAAAAAGGCTGTTATATTACAGATGATGTAACACTCAGACAAACTTGTGTGGACACATGTTCCTTTTTTTCCCTCCCAAATTCTGCAGTGTTTTGATAAAATGCAGAAAAAAGAGAATCGAGAAGGCAAAACGATGGCCCCTCTTCGGAATTAAATTGAAATATCCAGAATGCCTTTCCAGTCCAGACATGCCCAGAAAGATCAATTGAGAATAGTTAGAAGAAGCGAAACACAGCGCTCGGTATCCACCCACTCATCCCGAACACTGTAGTAATGGAAACACAAAGAGCATATAGATAAATGAGGATATTACGGCTAAGTGATGTGTTGATGTTAGATAATCTCTTCACGGCCATGAAAAAGAAGCAGCGGTTTCAGCCCAGACACTCAAAAATTAAATCTTAAGTAAATAGGGGAGATAATGCCTTGTATTTTTCGTGAGAAAAACTAAATATTCTGCAAGCGAAAGAGGGGAAAAGGAACTTAACATTAAAGTACCACATATGCAGAGTTTTGTGAAACGCACAGATCTGAATGTAAATATGGATGGAAGGTTGCTAAGCATAATAGTATAGTAATGTACTACTATAGTAGTAGAGTAAGTATATATTATAGTAATAATGATACTTGTCGGTATTAAAAGGAAGTTATTCTACTCAAATAACGCAAAGTAAAAGAAGAATGGGGAAAAAATGGAAGAGCGAGATGCGGATAAGGGAATGGTTAGTTAAGGGGTAGGGAGGGTCCGACAGACCGCTCGCTCGCCTTTCCGTCATTCCCATTGCGCGCTAGTTTCGGACGAGCGCCGCAGTGGACCGGAGCCGGACACCCAGCCCAGGTGAGAGAGGTCGTGGCTGAAAATGGAAAGAATTTAAAAAATGTTCACGCATTTATGCGCCCGTGTCCAGAGGTTGTGGGGGACTGATGAGTTCATTGGCCAGTCGATGAGAGCCGTAGCTGGGCTGTAACAGGGAGGCGAGAACCACCGCGATGCTGCTAGCGGTTAAGAGTTCGGTCGCGTAACAACTGCGTGCTGTCATTCCAGCACTTTCCTTCAACCGCTTCCGAATTCATCATCTGATGTCTCGGTAATGAAGGGTCGTGGCGCTGCGGCCCTCAGGCGCCTCCATAACTGCCCGCGAGCTCAGTTCGCGTTTGCTGTGTATTTGGCAGCGAGCGAGAGGAAACTCTCGACGCCATAATGGGGTTAACATCATTTCATTTTGGCTACTTTCACGGTGCGGTACGTGGATGTTTTGCAAGCCTTCGGTAATTATGTTCTACTTCTACTCAATGACACTCACATACTGACTACCACGAGTGCTTTGCACACCTTCCCCTCCCAGGAGACGGGTCTAGTAGCACCGGGCAACGCAGCTCACGGTCAGAGCTTGTGAGTAGCTTAGGTTGAACGAGGACGGCGAGAAGGATAAGAGCTGCTATTTGCATAACAGGCAGTTTATAATTTATTTCTAAAGCTTTAAACGGCACTAATTAATGTTCATGTAATTTATGCACAGGGTGGCACTGCGCCGTAGCAGGTAGCGGTTGCTGGGCCGTGGGTTCGAATCCAGCTCTGTCTGGCCAGAGCGCGTTCCTCTCGAGCTCACGCTACGACACGGCGCTCTTTTGAGTTTTCGCAAGCGGACGGATCGTGAAAGTCGTGCGTCGCGGTTACCTTACGCGAGGATCTCGCGCGTAAATACCCGCTTCCGTTCGGGGATTGAAAAGTTGACAGTTACCGGCCTGCATAGCATCACCGCGGGATTTGAGATAATTGTAATTTAATTTAGTCACTGAATACAGAAAAATGCCTGACATGTTCCATTCTGCAGCCCAAACACGAGTGAGATCAAATATTAGTCCTTTGCGTTACTGGAATCATTAAAATCTCCTGGAGTCTTTATAAGGTGGAAGTGAACTGAACGGCTGAGGACGTGGAAAAGGTGGGGGAACAGTCAGCCGCTCTCTTGATAAATTATCTGCTAACTTCACGCTTATTGTCTGAATGCTAAAGTAATGCATGGTTTCAATAGCGTAGTGGAACTTTCTCGCTACGCACGGAGAAATATTGGCTACAACACTTTTACCATCGGGTCAACTGGTATTTCTCTGAAACTAGTTTACCCGGTTTCAACTGGCACCGTATGTAGTCACATATATTAGATTTTCTCATGATACTAATTTATACCAACAATAAACAGATGATCATAACTGAGGCCAAATAGCAGACGTGGGCATCAATAAGCCATTAGCGACCCTAATAAGATTCATGTCTGACTTATACATTGATTGGAAGCTGCACAAAAGGCCCAGGCAAAGCAGATAAATAATACAGTACAAGCAAATCCAGACGACAGCTCCGGCTCCGTGATAAACGTTATTATCTTTATATTGTTTTTTGCGATCGTTGCCGACTTTGAATTCGCTCTGTTCTGAGAGAGTTGGCGAAGGCATCAAACATTAAAAGGAAAAGTAGGTGAGCAGTGCAAGGTCAAGGACTTCCAGGAGAAGCACAAGAGCTCCAGCTTTAGATGGGGAACAGATCAGCCCATTACTTACTGAGGACCGTCATCTTGGGACTGTAGACATCAGGGTAGGGTGGCCGAATGCGTTTGAAAGAAATATTGTGTTTGCTGAAGAAGTGAATCGTTTTCATGCTCAACCATCCCAAAGCGTGAAACGGCAGTGCAGCCAATGAAGCAACACAATCTAGGCGTGTACAGAACGGACTAATCCCAGCACGAGACTTTCTCCTTTTCTTAGCCCACATTAAAGATTATATTGAAGGAACAAAAAACCTGGAATTCAAGTTCAACACCGCTTACATTCAGCTCCAGAAGTACTGGCACCTTAAATGAAACTGAGTAAAAATTAGCCTATAAAATGAACACGTACAGTGAGTTATAATTTGGGTTCTGCCATACGAGGAAACCATACATACGTCTGTTTCAGCAAAACATTTTTTCTGCCATAAAACACATTTTACGAATACCACTTTTTTATTTGCAAAACATATGTTTAAACTATTAGCACCCCAAAAGAAAATTTTAAATACAATCAAAATGGCATCTTTTAAGAAACTGCTTACTTTTCACTTGGTCTCAGTTGCCAGGAACTATACCGCTGCCTTCCTCTTTCCTTAGGGGCATAAATCTGAGGTTGTACACATGTAAAATCCCTTTGCCATCCATCACCAAGGATAAAATTAAAGAGCTTTCAGCTGAAAAGACAGATGGTTGTTGACTTACACTGGAAATGGGTGTAAAGAAATGCATGAAAGTGCATAAACAGTTGAAAATACCACTAAGCACAGCCAAAGCAATAAAGAAGACGTTTCACAAGTCTGGTACGGCGGTGAGTTTGGCCAAAAGTGGACGAATGTGCATATCGCCCCTGCGCACAGTGAGGAAGACGGTAAGGGAGACGACGAAAAATGCAAGGATCGCAGTTTCGCAGCTGCACGGTTTCGTGGAACCTTCAGGTTTTCAAGTTTCAAAATCAACTACTGGGCACCACCAGTTTGTCAAGAAGCTCTCTGGAAGGGTGAAGTCCTTACCGAAGGGAACGCACAAACTGCAGCACCTGGACTTTGCCAAGCATCATTGGAATGGCAGTTGGATCTGCGCATTGTGGGGAGAGGAGGTCAAAATGGAACTTTATGACTTCTGGGATGTCTGGCGGTAGAAGAACACGGCCAGCAAAGAGAAGCACCAACACGCACAGGAAAATAGGCTGGTGGATTGTTGATGCTTTCTGGCTGTTTGCATGCTAGTGTTGCAGGGCCTATTGGGAATTCTACTAAACACCGGGATACTTTAACCCAGCACCTGGTTGGCTCTGCCAGGAGTTTGAAACTTGGCTATAGATGGACCTTTCCTGGGCAACAATGGCTTACAAACATATATGAAAATCAACAGTCACGGAAACACAAAATCAATGATTCACAATGGATATTTCGGTCTCCCGACTTGAATCCTACCGACAACCCGTTGTCTGAACGCAACAGCAAGAGTCCACGAGCGCAGACCTGACTATCAGCGATGTTGAAATGTACTGAGGTCCCAAATCTCACCAAAAGTCTGTTTTAACCTCATCGCCCTGCACAGCAAGAGGCTCGGTTCTGTTGCCCTCTCCAGGGGGGCTTCATAAAATATTTGTTGTAGGGGTGCCAATAATTTTGTAACCTGTATTTTGCAGAAAAATAATGTATTATTCAATAAAACCTCATGTGTTTGGAAAAATATTGTGTTACCGTAAAAGTATATGGCTTCCCCATACGTTTGAGCCCAAAATGTGACTCACTGAAAGTGTTGTTTATTTTATGCATTCCTCTTTGCTCTGCTTCATAAAGGGTGCCAATAGTTGTGGGGCTCACTGTAAACGACGGCGGGTACAACGGAAGATCTCCTGATTTAAAGCAGCGACCGAGTGGTTTCAGATTCCTTTCGTGAACCTTTATCCCGTGGTGTCCTAGACTCCAGTGGAAACTCCTGAGACCGGTTCGAGTTGAGATTTTACGTACCGGACCATAATGCACGGCACGACTGAGCAACTTGCGCAGCCATTTTGTCAGATAATATAATCTCTCCGTTGCCAGGGCAAAATTAACATTATCGGGTATTTGGAAGTGCAGTGAACAATACCGAGACTTCCAGAAAAAACTCTTTTTGACCATTTTTTTAAAAGGCAGCAGTGACACAGTGATTTAATGTTATTGCTGCAGGACTGCACACTTCAACATACGTTCTCTGGGTCTTCTCAGCTTCGTTCTCATCACATGAACCGGTGAGTCTTAAGTGTCCTTAGGCTACACCTTTGTGAATTCACGTGCGCACATCTAAGTCAGGCCTGTTCCCGCCAGACCCAAAGGAAATCTGCTCTGTTCGGTTTGAATGCAGATACCTTCTATCCCTCCTGGCACAAGTCACGAGAGATTCCCGAAAATAACTGTTTAGTCGGGTGGATATTGTATGCCTCTCAAGATCCGCATGTCGAAAAAAGAGAATCTTTCGAAACTCGCCATCTGTTAATCACTTCCCACAACCTCCCATCGTGTTCGACAGACAAATATTGATAGACCTCACACCGAAGTCCTACTCAGACCCGCTCACAAGTTCCTTAATAAACATTAAACTGCAGGAACGTCTACCACTTAATTAAGTTTTAACTAATAATAATTGATTTAGTGGTTGAGAAAACTCGCGTCTGGGATTGCTCTTTTCGGCTCATCACGCTCTTTATTGTTTTACAGCAAAATAGGTATTTTTCTGCCTGCTTATAAAGACGTTGCTCAAGGCGGACAGAAGGATGTAACAGCTGTCTGAAGGCACCACTCCCAGGAAGCTAAGAAATCCACAAATTTCTGTTTAACTCTTTTGCCTGCAACTATATTGTCAAGCCTTCGGAACAAGAATGCAGAATATTTTCTAATGCTTCCTTTTTTCATCACCACCACCTTATGACTGCTGCTGAAATGGAAAATGTCCACATGAACCACTTGCCCTGGTCCGGTTATACAGTCACTGGACATGGGGAATATTCACTCACACACACACACACAGTGTGTAGTCGCCAGTTAAGGTGACACTCGTCTTTGGTTAAACCAGGCAGCCCAGTGGTAACTACAGCACAGCCCTTCCTGAGTCTTAAATCAAAAATATTTTTACACCTTTATTCCTGCTGCTTTTTCCCCCAAAGGCATCATTCTCTCTTTGGTGAAAGACTGGAATATTCCTGACCTTGAAAAAAAAGCTGCTGCATCCTTAATGTTCCTACAGAGTTTGTCTACTTGTGCTACTTCAGTCCGCAGGTTATAATTATACGAATGTTAAAAAAAGTAATTGAAATCACAGTTGTAACACATATTCAGTTATTGTATACGTTCATTAGATAATCTGCGCTCTCTTAAAAAGCTGAAGATGTCCTTCATTATCATCATATTATTGTCCTCTGCTCTTCTTCGTGTTTGGAGACTTGGGCAAAGAAAGCACACGGACGTACACGAATGGACCCCGAAGACTGATCGATAATTTACCGTTTCTCGTTTTTACGTCGGTCTGGTCAAGTCAGGGTTCCTACGTGAAGCCTTTTCCACTTTTCAGGACTGCAGCGCAGGCTTTCCCAGGAAGACCGAGGAACAAAGTTGTCAGTAATCAGACGATGTCTTACTGAAACCGTGAACAGTCACATTGTCTGCTAACATAGATGTAGCGTTGGTACACAGCACACAATACCGAACAGACACGGGACCTGGCATGGCACAACTGTCTTACCACTGCAGTAACCCTGGGAAAAAAAGCTCAGCTCGCCCTTGATGGAAACTTCCAGCGTTGCCTCCAGGGCAGGAAGTCACGTCCACCGTTCCTCAAAGAACTCGTCCCTCCTCCCAGCTTTATACCCCACCGAGTTCGGCATATCCGTACTGTGGCTGAAAACGTCCACGCCTGGAAGACATCCTTCTTTAAAGCGAAGGCTTGGCGTTGACCTGGTGTTAGAGGGGTCAAGCAGGTGAGGTCATTGGTCTAAAAGATGGTTGTTGCCTCCAATTCTGCTGCCAAAACAGTCTTTTGTGCAACTCGCAGGTAAAAATCAGATTCCACTTTTACGCTGGAATGGTTTTCTTACCACAAGCAAAAATAAAGTTAAACAATATTCCACAGCTTTGTGAACTCTGTCCAAAGGTGTTCCATTTCCAGATCTTCTTCAAGATTATCTGCAGCGTGAGAGACGTGCAGGTTGTAGTTCATGTTGAGAATATGGAAGGAGTTCCATCTGGGCCCCTTTGACAAGGCAATGCTTCTGGTAACGTTATCGATTTAGACGTTCATTTTGAGAAATACAGTACTGTGCGAAAGTCTTAGGCATGTAACGTCAGTGTGTGTTGAGAAGTACAGGTAGATTCTGACCTACCATCAGGGAGGTTTTTCATTGGTCCCAAATTCATTGTGCAGCCTGAGAATGACCTCAAACACCCCATCTCAGTCATACACAACTATGTTGAGCAAAAAGAAGGAATCCTGCAACAGATGGTCTGGTCCCCACAGAGCCCTCATCTCAACATGATCCAGTCGGTCTGGGAGGACATGCAGAGACAGTCAAAGTCTGCAGAAGAACTGTGGCCAGTTTGGAAGAACCTACCAACCTCGACCTTAAACTGCATGGAAGTTTGCATAAGAGAATTGATGGTGTTTTAAAGGCAAAGGGTGGTCCCTCCAAATATTGACTTGATGGAGGTTTTTTTTTGTCTACTGCACTTTTTAGAAGGTTTATTGTTTAATAAGTATTCATGGCGTTATTTTTGGAACCGTCCTCACTTTATAGCATTTTTCCCACAGCTGCCTCACAATGCCGGAGCTGCACAGGACTGTACAATAAACCCAACTGGAAAAATAAATTGTAAATATGAAACAGAATTAACATCTACGTCTGTTTTGCCCATCCTGGAGTGGGCTGGCATCTCACCCGGGCTCTGGATCACGGCCGCCCGGCTTTAGTGCAGGAGTTGCCGAACGGGGAAGAGATGTTTTACAATATTACTTACTCAATACATCACTGGTTAGTTCGGTTGCTCAAATTTCATACACATAAAATAGACTCTACTCAGTTATTTTCACCATACCGTACAAACCTTGGTTGGATTCGACTCATTGAAATGAACGTTCCAAATTAACGCCTCATTTCTATTTTGGATTCAAAGAAAAAAAAGTTTAATCACCAGATAGTTATTTCCAGAACATAAAAATGTAAATTGTGAATAATCAAACAGCAAGAATAAAAATCCCACGTGCCTCTTTCTCTAACTGGATGATTTAGGTTTTATTAAAAAGTAAAATTAGAGCACGGAAAAACTTATGCTGCACGTCGCCCGGTGCATTAACCTGCCTTTGCAAACTGTTAGCCGGTGCACGAGGGACTGGGACGATTGTTTAAAAACAGCGTTTAGAAAGAGAAGCGACTCGACCATTGAAGATGAAATAAAACGTCTCACCGCGGAGCTTCATACAATCTCATTAGAACGAGAAGGAGCTTTGATGCGCACAGTGAAGACGGCAGGCGACGCGCTTCTCGCCGACAATAGAGAACTCAGCTCTCCTTTGTTTAGCTAAACTGCCGCGTTCATAATGGATGCCGGCTTTAATCTAAATAAACTCTAACCAGGAGACGTACGTGCGTGAAAATCGATCTGTTACAAAGGAAACAAATTGCACATTATCACGGATTTCGCCGACGTTACCGAACTTTCAAATAATCGCGCTGCATTAATATTCAAGCGATTAACATGTTTGCTGAATTGTCTTCACTGGACTTCGTGGGGGGCGGGTAGCCTGGCAGCCAGGACCGCCGCAGTCGAAACTGAGGGCTTCCGGTGTGGATCCCGCTCCTGCTGTCGTAACCCTGAGCGGCGCGGAAGTGCCGGCTGCATGAAGGAGGGAGCGGCTGTGAGCGGCTTTAAGGAAAGGTGTGGGCTAAAAAACAAAACCCGGAATTATAAATAACTTCAACCTGGAAAGCTGAACGCAGGGTGAACCTAAGACTGGCAGAAGGAGCACGCGGAGAAGATGCAGGCTGCCGTTCCACGCGTTAGACCCCCTTCCCGGCTGCGCTGTGTTA
Organism: Arapaima gigas; assembly: GCA_900497675.1. NCBI lineage: Eukaryota > Metazoa > Chordata > Actinopteri > Osteoglossiformes > Osteoglossidae > Arapaima > Arapaima gigas. The sequence goes on along the minus strand of UFQX01005256.1, from coordinate 43,004 downwards.
CGTGGCAGTTTGGAGAGTAACTTCTGAACAGAAGTCTCCAGTGTGACACAGTGGCAGAGGCAGCAGGAACCACTTTGGGCAAAATGCAACTGTGGCGGAAATAAATAAATAAGCTTATCGCAGACAGCTCTGCCAAATAAATAAACATGGCAGTGAAGTGCGGATTATTCTGTGAGATGCACAATTAATGCAAAGCTTTCTTCATTCACACACATAAATGCTCAGATACACATATACAAGGACACACTCGCCACGGGAAATCTGGATGCTTCAAAACACTGTAACAGTCATGGGTGACACTGAGTTGTTTAAAGTATCATTAAAAAGTTTCATTGTTCGGAATATAATTGCACCCAATTAACTATGACAGACAGATAAAAAGGAAAGGTGTTGAAAGTCTCCAACCAATTATGGTAACATCATTTTTACAGAAATTACATATAATTATGAAGCACTCATAAACTTGCAGGCATGGGGATTTTAGGTAATATTGAGCCCTACCATTTTCTTACATGCTCGCTTTGCCTTTGCGCATTTTTGCGTCAAGCTGTAAAATACTGCGGCCTTTGTGCGCCGCGGTGCAGTACTATGGAGAAAATGTCCCAGAATTAGCCGGAACTGGTGAAGAGCTATGGTTTACCAGAGCGCTGAGGATATGAAGACGATGGGTACGCTTGCCCTACCCTTGTGAAAATGGCCTCCTCGCACGGTCAAGCTTTTGCCGCCGACTCTACACCTACGATGACAGAGTTTTGTCGGCGGTTCTCCTGGGGTTCCTCCGAGCGCTCCGTTTATGCCTCACAGCCAAAAACATGGCCGAAGAGTAGCTGTTTGAGCGACGGAACGTCCATCCATCCATCCGTCCATCTTTGGCCTCAGAGCCCTCAACACGTCTATCTGTCAGTTTGTCTGTCCGTCTGTCTGTGTATTTTTCTTTATTTATCCTGAAATGATCGACCACAGAGAATGACGGAGCTTTTCGGGAGATGCTTTCGCTGAGCCAAAATGGACTGTATGCTGCTCACCTTCGCTTTAGGGAAAATCAGTAATGCGGTCTTGTGGTGAGAGTTATTTAATCATCAGAATCAGGGGGGCTTTGGTGCTGGTTAAGCAGGGCTTTTTAGAACGATCTATTAGAGTTTTCATATGTGGCATGTTTGTTACCTGGAAGACGACTTCAGTCGAGCACATGTGAGGAGTGCAGAACTAACGGCATAAGCTGTTATTTTCTTCCTTCACCTTAACGCAACTTGATGATTTGCTGACATTAATCTTACAACATACTTCAAAGCTGTGCTGCAATCGCTAGGAATTTTACAAGAAGAAGAAGAGATTTCAGGATGGATATATTAGAGCAAAACCCCCAGCCGCGGCCAACTGTCAGTCACAGACACTCTATCTGAACTTCTCCCTCATGGGTAGTTTTCTGCAAACACGCCTCCACCTATCCTTTGTCCACAAGTCCAAAAGTGTTCCAGCTGGAGGGCTGGGAAATCTTGCTTGACAGCAGGTGCCCCCCCACAGATGCGCATTAAGAATTCAGCCAAACACACAGTCACAGTATAACACTACTGAGATGCTCACTGCTGCAACTCTCAGTTAACTGGAGAACCAGGAATTAGTGTAACTATTCAGAGCCGCTTCTAGCTGCATACATGCTTCTTATAAGCGGGGCTTACAGCGGTCTGGCGACAGCAGAAATCATAATCTTCGTAAAACACGAGACAGAAACTCTCACGACCAAGAATGCAGGGGATGAAGACGGAGATGGAAATTTTTCCCGTAAATATTTAGATAAAGCAAAACGTATATATATTCTGCCCGGAGAAGCTTTCAACCCCCTACCTGTGTGATCTGCTCAGTTCGGCGGCGTTTCCCCGCTCAGCTGGATGGGCTGTGAGGAGAGGCTTCCTTTGCTCCCTGCTTGGTCTCATCCAGTTGCAGACAACAACAAAGAGAAAGTACTGCAAAAGGTTAAAAAAGGTGATTTTACTGATTTTACTCTGTATGTTAGCAGCGGGTAGAAGATTAGCACGACTGAGTCTAAAGCTTCTACCACTACGACTCTCACGTTGTACTTTATTGTATGTCGGTCGACGACACGGTAGCTTAGCGATTAGCGCCGCTGCCTCACAGGTCTTAGGCCGGTTGGGTGTGAGTTGAAACCTGTTTCAGTCCGTGTGGAGTTTGCGTGTTCTTCCCGTGTCTGTGTGCGTTTCCACAGTCCAACGACATCCATTTCATGTTAATTGGTCACTCTGGATTGCTCAAAGTGCGTTCGCCTACGTGCGCATGGCGTCCAGGACGTAGTTTTCATACTCTGGTACCAAATGATTCCAGATCACCACCTGGGCTGTCCAACACCGCGGCTGTTCCCGACAGCACTCTCATTTACCACAGCGTCACCACGCTGTGTTTGTAGGTACTGTCTCTCTCTCAGACACACACACACACAGTGTGAGCTGCTGTGTAAAACCCGCGTGTGTACAGTTTCACTCAACGTTTCACTCATACGTTAGTTTGTGCGTTTGTCGTACTTGAGACTCACCGTTTGTTCCTCCAGAAACACTCAGTCGCTCCTGCTGCTTCTCTGCTGCTCATTTCTGCTCCTGCTTCCTCACTGCCAAACAGCAGCCGTGTTTTTGAATTAACTTTATTGTCCTCTAAAATTACATTTTGGAACCTACCACCCAAACCTGACAGTTCAGTGTGTTTCTGGTCACACAGTTTCACCACTGAGTCTGTTTTTATGGCAACTGCAACTGTTTTGTGCGTTAAGTGAACGTTCACACGTTTTCTGTGTTTAAAGGTTGTGTTCTGTGTTTCACTTCAGCCACGGTGACTTACTGACGGTGCCGCCCACAGGGGGCGGAGCTCCACACGGATGAGGAGAAGAGGGAGCGACAGACAGGTAAAAGGTGGTGTGTGTCAGTCCAGCAGGTGGGGGTGTGTATCCGGACACTGCGTTGTTTATCGTGTGTGTCACTTTGTGCAGGTGAGGACGTCTTCGTGTACCGACGATAAACCCTGCATGAGCTCCTTATTCCTGCATCTGAGAAATCTGTGGGCCTCTTTTTGGCAGCACCCCCTTCCCCGAGGAACACTGACAGCAGTTTATAGCAACGGGTGTTAGTTTATGATTGATTTCTATCCTTTAACATTATTAGGAATGAGAATCAATAAATGCTGGACTCACACTGATGTGTGTTTGTTACCCTTTGTCTGCTGTGATAAACATGACGTGTTTCATGCTGTTTGTTTGGTAATATCTGCTTTGCAAGCTATCTGTAGCACAAGGAAAAGAGCAATTTAGGTGCTTGTGTTTTAGGGTGGAGGAGATAAAAGCCGGATGCTGTTTCTGTTGGAGCCGCAGCGGTGAACTGGCTCCAGATTCAAGCCAGAAACGACCGCAGCCGAAGCCGTGACCGGTTGTGGGGGGTGGGCAAAAGTGGGTGTTTTGCCAAAGAGAGTTTTAGGGAAATTGTGCTGGAAATGACAGGAGTTTATAGCTGTCAGTTGCTTTTTGACTATTGCTGGAGAGTAGAAAATTACTTCTGTATTTTTAACCGGAGCTGCTTGAATCCAGCAGCCAGCGGTGTGGAAGGGACCGGCGGGGGACTAAGACTTTTCCGCAGGATAAACCATGGTGCTTGTGAGACTTTCTCTGGTTTTTGAGAAGGGCCCGAGAAGGGAGACTGCATGATAGTCTTGTACGTGATGGGATTTTTCTTAAAGCACAGAAATTTGCATAATTAACTATAATTAACATTTTATAATATTAATTATAATGTCTTAGCAGACAGTTTCTTGCAAAACTATTCACACAGGGTTCAATTTGTCTTCATTCTTTTATGTAGCTGGATATTTTACAAAAGCAATTTAGATTAAAAAAAATACTTGACAAGATCCCCCATGAAACCAGTAAAAAATCTTTAACTTATATGGTGTGCATCATCTTCAAAGAGATGATGGGCTGAATATAAGTACATACGAAAAAGACAGAGACAGGATAGATAGATAGATAGATAGACGCTATTGTTAACCTTCTTGGCCACCTTCACGTTGTCAGAAGCTCCCTCCCTCTCAGGCTACGGTTCGCGCGTGAATTTTTAAGACAGCAAATTTTATGCGGCCAGCACTATCGGGGTTAAGGCTTCTCGATGACTTCTTGCAAATAGTCCACTCCGAGTGGGTAGAAGTAAGAGGTTTGGGATAAGAGCAGCTGCACCAGCAGGGCTACAGAGGTCACAAGATTATGGTGTAGTGAGAAGAACCGCTGTCATGCTTGACTCGTGCTTTTATCACCATAACTATACAGACCAATTAAAATACAGCTGAGTGTAAAATTAAACATCTCTATCACTGACAAGCAAAGAGGATCACAAGGAATTTACATGGTCCTGTTGTAGAGATATGATAGGAATGGAAATATCGTGACATTATTATTAAGTCATAATTTGTCATTTGGGGAGCCTCTACTACATTTAAGGAGAATTATCTGTGGCTGAAAGAAAGAAAGGCCAGAAGTACAGGCCAAAGGAGCCCGATTTTACCTCATCTCCAGTTCTTTCATTGAGCATCGTCAAAAAAAAAGTTTATTTCTTACTGTCTGTCGCCATTTATTCTTATGGTTCAGAAAAAATCTAATCTTCTGTGAGGAATTTGTTGGTTTATTGCGCCTTNGAAGAACAGGCCAAAGGAGCCCGATTTTACCTCATCTCCAGTTCTTTCATTGAGCATCGTCAAAAAAAAAGTTTATTTCTTACTGTTTGTCGCCATTTATTCTTATGGTTCAGAAAAAATCTAATCTTCTGTGAGGAATTTGTTGGTTTATTGCGCCTTAGTCATTTTAAAGATGGGGTCAGCATTGCTAATGCGTTCATTTTAACAGACGTCCCCACTTAACAAACAACTAGTTATCCTGCGTTGGTTTAGTTTCATACTTGAGAGTCCAGCGAGCCCCACCAGTACAGACTGCAAGTAAAAATAGGACTTTCCTCATCACCTGCGTACTTTTCTCCACCGTGATCTTCCGTGTCTTACCTGCAAATGCAACATACAGTTCTGTTCTTTCTCAGTGTAAATGCAGCTCAGAGCTGGTAGAGGATGAAGACACTAGAAGATCACTTTCTGCTGCTGTTGGGTACACGCGACGACGCGATTCCTACTTGAGCTTGGATTCGGTCGGGGCCGGCAGCGCAGTCGCTTTCCCCTCAAGTGACGGGTGGAAGCGCCGGTATCTGGATTGTTAAAGTCAAACAATAAATCCCAGTGGAAACGTTCACTTATTTTAAGTGTTCCAGTATTGCTGCATGAGAAAGTGAAAGGAATTCTTTACATTTTTCAGTACCGCTCTCACTCTTTTTCCAGCTGATCACAAAAGCTCGGAAACTGTGCTCCCACGGCGCTCAGAGGACCAGGACTGGCAGGCATTTGGTTCAGTGTGCAGGTAAACAATGCACCTGATGAACTAGACAGACAGATCTGAGTTCAGGACACCAACTCGGAGCTGGACCCCGTGAAGATGTGGATAGAATTCATATGTTGTGACAAGATGTTCACTTTTCCTGGCAACTTTAACAGACAAACTTCTGACAAGTAAGCTAGACTGGCAGAAAAATCGCCTTATAGACTTTTCCAAATCATTAAAAGTCCTTGACTTGTTTGTGATAAGAACCTAGTGAGAACCGTTAATAAAAGATGTCAAAAGAGTATGTTTTTCCTCTTTAACAAAGACATTTTTCACCAGTCAGTTGTAATACAGAATCACAGAGAAACCGAAAGCTTCTTCTCACAATTCGCTAGTACCTGGTGCCTTTCTGGCAAAACTTCAGGAGGACCATACGACAAGTCGGTCGTATCAGTTACTATCCAGAAGTACCGCATTGTTAAAAAACGTTAATAAATCCGCATATTTTATATTTTCTATCCAATACAGGGGCATTAAAACTGTCATCACAGCAACTGCCGTTCGCAAAATAGCCGTGCACCTTATTTCCAATTCAACGTCACGTTTAACAGACAGTGTGGACTAAAGTCATCCTTTGTCTTTCTCCAGACATAAGCAGATGGATATGTTGGAAAAAGTGTCAGAGCATAGTGTGTGTGTGTATGTGTGTGTGTGTGTGTGTGGCCACCCTGTGATGGAATTTCATCCCACCCAGGGTTTTCTTCCATAGATGGATCGATAATACAGGGCAGCTATATTTACACACTGTCCTCCAAAGCAAGTAGTTACCAAATGGCAGAGCTATCATAAATTCCAGCTTTGTGAAGCTTGTGGTTTATAGGTTTTTTTAGTCCCACTGCAGAAATTACTTTGGTCTTTCCTTTGTTTTCCTAGTTTCCAGCAGAAATCTGTCCTTGAGCACTGATTTGGGACGGCCGGTCTTTCCTGACACGGTGGTTCCCTCTTCGGATTTTTGACACCGGCACCGCGGCGCAGTAAATAATTTTACTGTTTGTGTGGCTGATAGAGCAGGAAATTTGGGGAATATCTGTATCACTCCCAGACGCACTTGCAAACACAGATATTAAAATGCTCGGTGCCAAAACGTCCTGATAGTTGACAAATGCTGTTTGGTATTCAGCCTAACAACTCTACGCAAAAGTGTGGGGACCCCGGCCAGATTTTATGTTTTGTTGATGTTCTACATAAAACAATGTGAACACAAACAGAGCTTTGAAAAAAAAAAAAACTCGAACATGACACATTTCTGCTCATTTTAATGCTAATTTTAATGCACAGTCACTATTTATTTGCTGAGTTTAACAGCTCGAGAAACAAGAAACTGCTAAGAGTGGCATGTGCAAAAGTTTGGGCAACCTTCCACTGGACCCGCTAGAGCTGTTTTTTTGTAAGATCTCAGAACTTCTTTGACCCATTAGGCATTAAATTAAGTCAAGTTATGAAAACAATGATGAGTCTTCAGACCAGTCCGGATGCAGTTCTTGTGGTGACTGAACTCTGGCTACAAACACCAAAGGTTTGTTTGGAATGAGGAAAGAAGAAGCGTTTCAAGAACAGAACCTTGCCAGCTGTTTAAGCACGGGGGTGGATTTCATATGCGCTGGGGTTGTGTGGCAGCCAGTAGTGCTGAAAATATTGTGCAGATAGTAGGAAGAATGGATTCCGCACAGTACCAGAACATCCTGGAATCTCATGTCTCAAAGTCGGTGAAGAAGCTGAAGCTGAAAGGAGACTGGATAAGTCCAACAAGACAATGATCCAACACAGCTCAAAATCAACCATGAACTACTTCAAGGAAAAAAAAGATTAAGGTTTTGGAGTCGCCTGCACAGTCCCCAGACCTGAATATTATTGAAAATGTGTGGGTAGATCTCAAACATGCAGTGAATGCAGGAGGGTCTAAGAATATTTCTGAACCCGAAGTGTTCTCTGAGGAAGAAATATTTCCTGCAGCAAGGATGTAAAGAGTTTTATGTGGGTGCTGGAAACGTCTGGAGGCTGTAATTTCTGCCCCAGGGGGTGTTACTGAGAAGGGGCTGGTAGGGTGCTCAAACTTTTGCACGTAACACATTTAGCATTTCCATTTTCTCGGCCTGTTGAGCAAGTTTACGGCGACTGTGCACGAAAACGAGCAGAAATGTGTCCTGCTGGAGTTTTTTTTTCTTCGAAACGGAGGATGTGTTCGCGTCGTTTTGCGGAGAACGTCGGCGCAGCGTAATTTGGCCTCAAACTTTTGCATGAGACCGTGGGCAGCTGCCTTTGTAACTGCGGCGTTTCTTAGTTGAACTTTGAGTCCTTTCAGTTGCTTGTCTTATGCCCTCCATCACCTGCACGTTCCACAGCGGGAGCAGTAGTGCAGCCCACACCACCTGTTATGACTCTTCCAAACAACTGTTTGCACGCAGCACAAGAAAGAAGACAACTACAGCGGTCGTTGAAGGACGACGCTTGTTTCCAAACCAGGAGCGAGATGCTCGAACCCTCCTCCGCTGCGCCGACCCCAGTTCGAGTAGCCGAGTCTAATGCGCTCGGTGTCCCTAACATCGCACACGTCTGCACGCGCCGCAGCGTCACTTTCGGGAAGCCGAGGTCGTGCTCACTGCCAGCGAGGACAATGTACGATAATATGACCCTTTGAGATGCTGCGAGAAGGATTTCTCCAGCTGGAGAATCGGCAGCTGTGACTGCAAAGACTAAAAAGGGTTATTCTGGGAGGTTGCAAATCATCCGTGGCTCATGCGATTGCTGCAAACTTCTTGACAGTTTGTTAGCGACATATTATAATTCTTTAATATTTATTTCATTAGCGTGTGCACACGGGGAGATGTGCATTTTGACCATTTCCAGTGACAGGCTGTTCTCGCTTGCAGAGGGACTGATGAGTCATGGTGGCAACGCGCTTCCCTTTGCTCCATTAATCATAGTGTTCATTAAAAAAGCAGAGATTCTGGGTTTATTCCAGTACCGTCACTCGCAATACTCAACATATTTGGCCTGTATTTTGGGATTGGATTATCATACCAAAGGTATATCCTTTCACAGGTTACATGAGATAATTAAAGGGGAAGTTCACCCTTTTGGCATCTGGAGCTTTTTATAACACCTGGGTGCGTATTCGTGCCTGGCACAGCTTTCATAGGCGCCGCTTGCACAAAAAAGACACACTTTAATGAGTTTAAGCTCCTCATAGAAACACCCAATTTAAACCTGTTGGATAAACACTGCTGCTTCCCAAACGTGGAGAAGCTGTTAGAAAGAAATTCATCGCTTAATTTTTTTCAAATTCGCTGTTTCTGTATGTAAATGAATCCAGGAAATGGCAAGAAAAAAAAAAATCTCAGAAGCTGCAATCATTTCCAAGATAGCTGGAGAACCTTCTGCAGGGTCACGATCTTCACACCATACGCGGCGTCTAAAATCATCTGTGTGTTTCTTTCAGACTGGATGAGTGTGTGCCGCTTCTTCTGGTTATCGGACGGCATCCCGCCCATCATGTACCTACTTTGGTCCTACGCTTCCCAGACGGGTCTTGACCACCGCAACCTTGTACTGGACAGCAACTTTTTAATGCAAGCTGGACGTACTCGTTCAGCCCAAGTACCACAAATAGGTTACCGGGAATAAGGGCTGCCTCCCAGTGCCTCTCTGCGTATGTTATTTTGAGAAAGTTCCGGCAATATATTCGCGTCACTGTTGCAGAGGTTCTGCGGTAAAAAGTTGAGGTGAGCAGAAGCCATGGCAGCTCCCTGCTCCTCCTGCTCAGCCCAGTGCAGCATTTTCCCCGCTCCGCTTGGCTTTTCCCTTAAGGCAAACCTGTTCTGTTCAATCACATTCTCTGCTTCCCAGCATCAAAAAAAATGCCCCTGTGTGCCACCCTTCCCGCTGTACCCAGTCCTGCCGTATTGCGGAGTCCAGTCCAGAATCGCAGTTCAGCCGAGGTCACCAGCTGCCCTACCAAATGTCACTGTGTCCCTTCTTATTCCCAGACAGTTACCCAGCAAACCCTAGCAAACCACAGCACGTGTCAAATATCAAACTATGTGGACTCAAACACGATGCAATGCTTAGCAAGCAAACATTCTGCTGAAATTCTTCTAAGCAGTCAAGACAATTATTAGTGTCAAAACACGACAATAAACACAAAGTGAAGTGTAAAGATCCATCCATCCATCAATCTATCTATCCATCTATCTATCTTTGTATCTAGTTGTTTATAACCTGAAGCAGGATGGTGGTCACAGTATCTCCTGAAGTTTACTGTGGGCCAGAAGGCAGGTCTTCCAGCAATGGGTGCAACGATGGCAGTGCTGGACAAGGGTTTTCTGCACAGGTGGAACATCTACACACTTACATCATGTGGGACGTTGCAGAAGGTCTGTGAGATCAATGATTTTTCTCACAGATATCATAGGTATTTGAATCAAACAACTGATCCATACAATTGGGTTGAATGACAACACTTAAGTTCTATTTGTTTGTTTATTTCTTATATAAATTATTCACTTGCAGGAATTATTGCAGCGAAATGACGGCGCCTCGTTTAGACAATATTACGACGGTGCTTGAGGAAATTGTTGCATTTGTAATGTTTCTCAATCACACACATCCATAATTCATATGATTCTGAGCCACTGGACTTTTCCATATTAAACATTTCACTGCGAGCGGCATCTTCTCCAGCCGGGTTTCACATCTTCACTTAAACGCAGATTTAACCCGGCGTGTGAATGAATCAGGCCTCACCGTAGTTGCAAACTGTGTTTCGAACCTCCCGCGTGGGGAAAAACATCTTAACTCTGACAGAGGTATGAGGATTTCTAATACAGTTTATTAGTTATTCAGCATATACAGACTGTGCAGGAAAGATTCGCTTCCGACCTTTTATACGTTTTTACATCGAGTTTCCAAATAGCCGCTGGTGCATCAAAGCCACGACAGTTTCAACAAATAGTTGCAGTCAGGAAGAGAAAGCGATATTCACCATAGTACTTGAATTAGTTTTTGTCACATGTGCGTCTGTTGAATTGTGACAGTTTCCATCTTGGACTTAATAAATATCATGTCTGACACGTGAGCTCAGGCCACACTTTGCAGGGATTTTTCTGCAGCCTGAAGAATCACAGAGGTCAGATTTTTAATTATAAAATATAACTTTTCAAGCTTTACTGTTTAATCGAGCACAGTTGCAACCAGCATTTTTCTTTCGGGTTAGAGGGAAAATGTCAGGAGTGAAGGAAAGATATAAGGAAATGAAAAACACTGTTTGTGCCTTTTAGGAAACAAAGAAAAATGTTCACAAATTGTTTCAACAGCCAAAATTTCCTTCAGGTTCCTTGTTTTTCTAACTCAGATAAGTGAGGTGAGAAATGCTGACGTCTCCCAGTCTGTGGACCAGAGCAGAAAACTCTTTATCAACGGACCGAACGCCAACACATCTTTTTGACCAGCGAAAATCGACTTATCGCTGAATTTCTCCGACGTTTACATCCTTGCTTCTTGCTGAACGACGGCAAAACTGCAGGTCTAAGTTAGGCTTCTAAACCCGACGTTGCCCTGAATATTTTATTTGGCATTTTCATTTTTAATTTTTTTCTACTTTCTGTCAAATGTGCTTCTTCCTCTCTAAGGGCCTTTTCCATCAGTTAAATGTAATACAGCTGACGGTGTTTCGTGGGCCAGCAAAAATACGATTTTCATATCTCTCAATGAAATATGAACTGTATTACTGTAAACGGTAAGAGAATAACAAAACATTATAAATAAATGCAAACGTCAGACAGCTGGTAGCTGGGAGGGGGCGTGGTCTGGAGGAAGGTCTTCTGGTGACATCTTTCTCACCTGAACCATTCTCCCCCCCCCCCCCCCCCCA
>UFQX01005256.1:0-31614 GCA_900497675.1 Arapaima gigas | reverse complement strand
CCCCCCCCCCCCCCCCAGAAGATGTCTTGCTTCCCATCTGCTGGAGGTACGGGGGGTCCTGTCACCACCACTGGGCACAGTGCCCCAGCTGACCCCCATGGATGATGACACAGGACGAACCGGCAGAGTCCTGCACACCTCACGTGTATAAAATAGTGAGACGACACGTAGGTCCAGTAACCAAAGTGCAACACCTCACTGGACTCAAGAGCACTACTGCGCTCCTCACCTGTAAAGGAGCTCAGCTCCGGAGTCCACTTTGAGCAGCCGTCTCCCCGAGACCACGGAGACAGCGAGAACGACTCCGCTGGGGCTCTTCTGACGCCCACCTGCGTTTCAGGATGACCAGTTCAACGAGCCCTCGGAGAAACGAGGACCGTCCTTTCGAATTCGTGCTGGTCCAAAACACCCGTAATGTTTAAGGATGTTTTGGGCACCGGGAGTGAAATCGACAAACTATTCCTTGTGATTACTGCTTGAAAAATACTTTGAGTTTGTAAATGACAGCTTACAAAATGCAAGTGATTTATAATTTCCTATGGCTAAAATAAAATATTCAGAAAGGCACTTATGTCAGCAAAAAAATTTTAAAAAATGAAAAAAAGAAAAAGTGCCTGAGCCGGAACAGTCAAATGTAGTGATTATAAATCAGGGACTGAGTTTTCCCAAAATACAACATAATAAAATATGTCTTAGAGGCATTAGAGAGGCCAATGAAAAGTGATGACGACTGCTGAGGGAAGTATTTTCATTAACTCCTTTCTACTTCTGGAATGTCTCTGAGGATTAAATGTTGAGAAGGGCCCAAAACCATCTTTATCACACAGTAAACAATTAAACTGCAATATTTGCACTATCAATTGCACTGAGCAGGAGAAGAAAATCCAAGGTGGAAAATAGAGAAGACAAGATATAAATAAGTTCCGGCTGCGATATTACGAATATGTTCTCGCAGCGCCTGGGACGTTCGGCTGTGGGTTCGGATCCACGGTGACCCTGGCCTGGACGTAACAGTTTGTGATAATACGCGGCGGTATTTCTCCTCATGATGCGGGAGAAGCTCTGCGTTTAGAGCGTTTGACTGTTTAATCTTCAGCAGCGTTCCTTTCTTTCGCAGAATTGTGCCCTTTTTACCCGATTTTTACACTCATCGGTATAAGTTTCTCTAGTATAATTAGACATATAACAATGGTGGAGATGAGAGTGGTGATGTAAGCAGTTGGTGGTCCTGTTCCTCTAGGTTTTCTTACTGTGATGCAGTCCTGCCGTGGCAAACCAGTCATCTACAGTTAGAGCATCGGGCCAAACAAATCCAGATTTTCATCCGGATAGATCTGTACTTGGTTCAGCACGGTAAATTCAAGTGTGTTCTCCTGACCTGTTGCATGATTTACTGTAATGACCAAAGTGCACAGAGTAACTGGTTAAGGTTTCCAGAGGGACGACCATTAGGTGCTGCTGTGTCTTGCCTGCCTGTTCTGGGTCTCACTGCTCGCTTGGTGGGTCAGCAGAAAGAAACTCGCTGCCATACGACACCTGTGACCCGACATCTCAGTGAGCTTTTAATAGTTCAGCTGATAATTTTCTCCACAGATTCCGAGATGAGCGGCGATCCTTCATTCCCCCACCGTGGAAATGTGGCAGACCCTTGTGTCAGTGTGACTTTGGCTTGACCCTCTTGAGTCCTCGCAGTAGAAGGAACCAACATTGTATCTCTACGGGCGACTTGATCCTCACGAGAGAAGCAAAAACTTTTCTGTTTAAAAACAGAAAGTGTGAATATTGATAATGAGTTGGGACTAGCAGAAAGGGACAAATGTAAGACATAAACAGTACTTCATCAGGAGAGAAAATAAACCATTAGGGAGATAATGAAGACAACTTAAAACACAGCAGTACATCATCAAACAAGTGGAGATACTCATTTAAAGTGTCATATGATTTAAAGCACACTGAAATGAACAAATTGCTGAGCACTGGATTCACTTTCCATTATTTGAGAAAGTCCTGTAATAATATTATTGCTAAAATTCTTAAACTGTTTAACATGGTTAAGATTAATAACTATCAGTGTAGTCAGTTAAGTGTGGCAGCATCCATCCAACCCTCCATCCACCCGTCCATCCAGCCAACCCTCCAACCAACCCTCCCTCCATCCATCCACCCACCTTTCCATCCATCCATCCGTCCAACCCTCCATCCACCCATCCAGTCAACCCTCCACTCATCCAACCAACCCTCCATCCATCCACCCACCCTTCCATCCGTCCGTCATCACTAACTGGCTTATCGTGGCCGTTGCCACAGAGGTCCGGAGCCGAGTTGCAGGGTGGACCATTGTTGGTGTTGGTGTGTACTGATAACCTCCCTTGTGCCCACTGCTTGTTCTGCGCCGCTAAACTGCGCTGCGCGTGAGAAAGTACAGCTGGGCAGAACGTGAAATACAACAGCAGAAATAAAGAGAGTAGAAATGAACTGAGAAAGAATGGCATCTGCCATTTCCAGGGCATAGAAGGAAAAAGGAAGCCTGCTTATGTGTTTTTTTTTTGTTCATCTGCTCATTTATTCGATTAAAGGCGGCAAACTGGCGTTCCAGTCAGCTGTTAACACCGACGTCTATGTTCATATGAGGACTCCACATCGGCTCCTGTTCAGGCGACGGCGAAGGTCTCACCATCACTACTTTGTCGTGAAATAGTTTCTCCTTTCCCGTGGAGTCGCCCTGTGGTAATAACGCCAAGACAGCCCCCCTCTGTTCACACACCGCCGTATGAATGTCACATGCTTCATTTTCGCCAAAGATCACGTCTGCTTTCAAAGAGAAGGGCTGACATGATCATGGGTCAGGGCAACCAAATACATTCAGCCAAAGGGGGTGAGAGAGAAAGGAAGAGTGAAATAGAAACAGTCACACGAGTGGAAAGACAAACAGAGGCGGCGAGGGTTCGGCGGACCCGCTTCTCCCCCGGAACCCGCACGGAAGCGCCGAGGACACGGAAACATCGCCCCCGCCGCCGCCGCCCTGCTTCACAAAGACACACCTCCCCGGTGGGGGCTTTGTGTGTCAACGTGCTGGTGTTCAGGGTCTCTACTTCATGTAACCTCTGAGTAAACAAGTTCTCGGCTCACATCAACTAGTCGTTCGGAAATCAGACATACCCTGTGGAAAGAAAAATGAACAGACTTCAATAAATTAAAAAGAGCAAATTAGTAAACAACACAAAGGATTGAGTTTAACTAGACAACTGGTTTCAGATAACTGGAAATTTGGACGGTGCAAAACAAAAGTTTGCTTTATTCTGCGTTGAGTTCGACACCGGTGCGTACGACGTGTCGGGGGGGCGAAGAAAGGTGTCTCCTAACGTAGACGTGCAGGTACGGGCGGAGTTGGACGGTTTTGTGAACGGAAAGGTCCTGGCAGTGAAACGGACGTGTTTACACGATGAGTTCGAGTTATGGTGACATATCCGGGTAAATGAGTTTAGGAGGTCGGTGAAGATAAGCGAAGGTCCCACAGGGCGGCTTCAACACACACAGTTTCAGTGCAACTTGATTCATCCTTTCGAGTCATGCATACTGGACGCGTAGCGGCACATTTTTTTAAAAGCACGTGATAAGGAATTTAAAAGCATAAAAGAAAAGCCTTTAAACCCCGTAAATCAAAACCTGCATCCTTTACTTTTTAACTCCGTTTAAATGAACCATTTCAAGTCTTTTTACCTGTCCTGCGCTCAGTGATGGCAGGATAGATTCCAGACCACCGGGACCCCGACCAGGCCAAGCAGCTCATGAAAATGAACGAGAGTGAAGGAAGCAGTTTCCTTCTCTGTCAAACTATTTTGACGTTGCCCGGTGATGTAACCGTGCTTGGTCAGCCCACGTCATATTTCCACTGAACCGTGATGATTTTGTGCTACGAAAGCTTCGGGAGCTTCTGGCCTCGCAGCGGATTTATGGGTAAGTAACCGCGCTAATCGGGGGGGCGGCATCGACCTTCTGCTGAAGCCGGAGTGAAATGGAACCAAACCCCAACACTGAAACGAGTGTAACCCTTTGGCTCCGATACAGTTAAGCGAACGTAGAACGAGGCAAAGATGGGATGGTTACGATCGGTAGTCTGGTTAACCCCTGGTTTGTCGGATCAGTCTGGTCACTGGAACGCAGCTCAAATGTCTGTGTGTTAACCGTGTCGGGCCGGGACGGACTTGTGTAAATTCCCTCTCGCGAGCAGGGATTAATTCCCCGGGTGCGTCCTGAACGTCAGCTCCACCTGTGGAGCAGCACTCCAGTGGTGCCGAGTCAGCGATGTTGACATAATACCGTGGTATTAGCGACGTGTTTTTTTTTCCCCCCCTTGGTAAGTACTTGTTGTCAAGCAACCTGAAACAGGCACGTCTGTAATGAAAGCATTCAGAGGAGCCATAGAGGCATTTCATTATTTTGTAATCATGGACTTATCATCCGCAGCTGCTATGGTAACATTATTTTAATGATACTCCTTGTGCTGGTTAATTTTCTTTGGCCTAAAAATGTCTAGAGTGATTTGGTTAATGTATAATGTTGGCTCAGCTTATGATGCTACCATGTTTCTAACAAATGCATACTTAAGGGCTTAAAAAATTAATTCTTCCACAAGTTTTTATAATTTTTTTTTTTTTTTATGGGAGACTTGAATACTAACAGTGGTGTCAACGACTACCAAGTAGATAAAGGGAGCCACTGTGAATTGATTTAGCGAGAGGGCATGAATTATTAAATTCTCCTGTTTGTTCAAAGTGTAGTAAGAGGCAAACGGAGCGAAGCAGGACTACTGCTTCAGTCCCCCTGCGGTCGCGTGCAGATCATCGCAGGTACAGCCGTGCGAGAAGAACGAAGGACGTCGGGTTTAACAGAGATAAACGTCACTAAACCGAGTTCGGTTTACCTAAAACCTGTTGAATTTAATGCCCCTAAAACACAAAAACGAATAAGTGAGTGGACTTAGACCCTCAATACTCTCTGTCCGCCTTTGATGCAGTTGAAAACAAAATAGGTTCACGTTTAATTTAAGCATTTCTTATTTCCTAACGTAGCATTCGAACAAGTGATTTCTAAATGATATCTCACACCGCAACGTTTCCCATTCGCCTTCGGCTTTATCTGCTTTTCCTTTAGCGGTGATGTTTGTTTTGTCGAGACGCTCGCAGTTGGCAGAGCGAACGCTGAATGTATTGTCTAATTAAAAGGGATAATTAAAGTGATTCTGTATCTGAGTCCCGTGTAGTGGTTCACAAACCATTCTGCGTGCTGGACAATGCAACAATATTCACCGCTGTGCGCTAAGTCTTCTGCTCATTATAATGCAGCTGGTGTAGCCAGGTTTGTACAAGGTGGCAAGTTTCATCAGCAGGATTAACTCTGCAAAGGGGTATTATTAATGACTAAACCACCCCCCCGACACACACACACACACACACACACACACACACACACACTTCTTTGACAGACATGTACGGTCATTCCACAACAATGCGGGGCTGAAGGACACAGGCATTCGGCAGATACCATTTGTATGACACCCAGCAGTGTAAAACAGATGTTAGTAAACTTCCTAAGGCCTTTCTAAGTATGAAGTATTTGCATGAGTTTTCTGACACTGGACAAGAGCACAAATGTGTGTACAGAGTTTGCATGTTCTCTGGGTGCTCTGGCTTCATCCTACAGTCTATATACAGCAGTTCCTTAGTATCCAAACTCTCTATATTCAAATTCTCTCTATAACGGCTCCGACTAATTTTTATCTGAAACTTATCCATCATAAAAAAAGCAATACATGAATAAAAACTGTAATAAATTAAAAAATCTACAAATAAATGGAGTACAGTAGAGTACAGTGTAGTGTAATAAAATCATACTGTATGCATTGTAATAAACTCTTTTGTGTTGGGGATTTACGGGAAGCCAGACGCTGCACGGTGTTGTCAGCTGTTTCCGTCTGTTTCACTTTGTATTTATTTTATGTGCCTGCCTTGCATCCAGCTGGTTCCCATTTTTTTCCTGTCAAAAGCAACAGTCATCGTGTCTGGAATTTGCATGAATTGGTTGGAGAATCAGAGTCGGGATTCTTTTAGGAGATATAAGCACTTCCAGGGTCTAGACAGAGAAGACTCTCCTGCCTGCAGAAGACTTTGTCTTAGATATTTATTTGTTTGCTAGATTGTTTGTCCTGTGATGGACTGGCATTCTGTCCAGGGTCTGTTTCACAGTCTACTGTCCATCACTTGTGGAACAGGCTGCTGCTGCCCGGCTCAGGGCTCCCACTTCCTCATTACGGACGGTGATAGTTTGTTTGGTTTTTGTGTACCTTTGGATTATACGTTAAATACATCCCAGCGACAGAACTTCCTTGAGATATTACTAGATTGTCCTCCTCACCATTCAGATAGCGAGGCAGACAATCAACATTTATTCTTTTTTTTTATTGCATTCTCAGATGTTTCACATTATGGAGCCCCTTAAGGAGGTACCAAACAAAAAAAGAGGCTAAGATGGAAATGCACGTATGAAAAGTTCATTTCCAGTCACATCTGCAGTCGCAACGCCGTGTTTAACAGTTCCTAACTAAAATAACTGAGGAGAGAGAGAATTGGATCTTACTATGTCAGGAATAATTTGTTTTTAATGGTCAAAGTGCTTTGTTTAACTGCATATGTGTTCCTGCACCAGACATCTTTTGTGTAATAACAGCTTTACCCTTTCGAAATGTTTCATGTTGGAAAATACAATATTCTAAAATGAATTTTGAATTGATTTCTCTTACAATTATTTCTTTTCCAGCGCCCCATTTGGCATTTTAGCCGTGCTTACTTTAGTCTTCATTGACGTACAAGACAATAGCATTATGGCTTCTCGCCTTTTGTCTGCTAAAGGTACACAAGGCAAATGATCCTCCCTTTAGAGCCTCCCGTACTTTATACATCTGGAACAGCTGCCACTTTGCATGCACTTTATCTTCCATGTGAAACAATGATAATGGAACAAACAACACTTTAAATGGTTTCGTTTTTTCCAGTCTCCCATCATTACCATTGTGTTCTTGTCAAAATATTATGCATATAACCCATTTGGAGGAAGTGTTTTCAAAACACTGGAGGAGATGAGCAGCAAATGAGAGACTGAACTCACACTGTAGAAGTCCTGCTTCTTTTCTGTCACGTAAAGGAAATTGATAGAAAGAAGGTTTTCCTGTATTCTGTTTCCTCTGCCATTAGAAGCCGTGAAAGCTGTGATTTCAGAGATGTTTTTCTCAAACCCCCGTGGAGCACATGCAGCTAGGTTTTCAATCTGAGCAATTACGCTTGCATATTTGATTTGATTTCTTCCTTCGGATTCATTCTTGAGATACGCCGCACAAGTGCGAGCGCAATAGGTAACGAATACTGTCTCCAGTTGTCGGCAAATCGGTACATCCACCGACAGTCGTACGCCTGCGGATAAAGAGTAGAGATCCAGAACAAGTCCTAACCTGCAGATTCTAGGGCTCGACAGTCGGTCAACAGACAGCGTCTGTAACGCTAGCAGCTGCAAAAGAAAAAACAAAACAAAAAACCGACTTTCAGAAGAGAGACGTCTTTTAAATAGACCGAATAAACTGTCTCAGCACAACGTTGGAAACGTCATGTGAGACTGAACGCTGAATAGCTCATTGTGCGAGAAACGCGTGGTTTTGTTATCAGTTGTTCACCCATCGCAATCTGTCATTTTCTTTTCACTTACTGCCCAAGGTCAATTGCCTAAAAAGGGAGCTTGTCCTCGGGACCCCCTGCACGGGAGCGCCGGGACGCTTCCTGCATGTTTCTCGTGACGTTTTCTCTACCACGTTGTCCCAGTGGCTGAGAAGATGGTTCTACTGCGGTGATTTTATCTCTGATTTTAACGTCGTAAAACTGGCAGAAAAGAGACTCACGGCGAACTGATTGATGGCACATATAATGAAAACAAAGCGGGAAGTGACCCACGGCCGTGCGAAGGTGCGCATACAGCCGCGTGAGTTAAATCTGATTAATCGTCTTGCTAGCTTGTCTGTGGCCTTAGACGTTTTGACACTCGCGGTCGCCTGAATATTTTGCCATTATTGTTGGGGATCTAAGTGGCTCGCGATAGGTCTCACCGGAATTAATCCGAAATCCCGGGCACCCCGAAAATGAGGAGGAAAAATGCTCCTCTGTGCCAATGAAATGTTGTTTCGGAACAATTATTTTCATTTTCACAAAATGAATACATTACAGAGCAGTAAAAAATACAGTACAAAGCATATTTGTAACTGTTGTTATCGGCAATACACGTAATTCATACCCTTCACAGGGTGATTTGTTCTGGCAGTGCCACAGAAAAAAGGGACGCTGACCTGCCGTGGAATCCTATCCTGCTGGGTCTCGAAGCTGATTTCTTCCAGCATCATTACATTTGGGGTAACACGATGAGCCGAGGACTTGGCGTTCTTTTCTGCCACTTTTGATGCATGTCCGCTCCCTCAGGTCTTCTGCAAGACAGTGGCACGATGTATTCTGCCAGGTTACCTGCACTTTTTTGCCTGGCGTCAACAAAGAGTCCACTTTCTTTCCGAGGGTCATTGCGGGTTCACCGATGAGCCTGTTTTCGTGCCTAAAAAGTGCTGAAGCCTGTTTGTCGCTCCAGGTCCAGGG
Source organism: Arapaima gigas (assembly GCA_900497675.1). Classification (NCBI taxonomy): domain Eukaryota; kingdom Metazoa; phylum Chordata; class Actinopteri; order Osteoglossiformes; family Osteoglossidae; genus Arapaima; species Arapaima gigas. The sequence goes on along the minus strand of UFQX01005256.1, from coordinate 22,930 downwards.
TGCGTCTGATGTTTTGGCTCGGGTTCACTCGCCAAAGCAAAGGCTGCACAACTTGGTTGCATTTTTGGCGTTTCCGGTGCAGTGTAGCACAGCAGCCTTCCTTCTGCCAGTGGAGATGATGCCGAACGATGCCAGATCTGTCATCTCAGCCATAACTGGTGAATCTGTAAAAAACACATTTGCGCAGATGACTAGCTGGGTCACCGGGCAAAGTCAAAAAGTGTGGCGGTGGAAAGACGAAAAGTGACAACTTTACATGTTCCGAATGTTTTAATGAACTTGACTACGTGGAAACCTCACTTAGGGTGAGAAGCAACGCTGTGCCAAATTTCAAGTCTGTGGCTAGTAAAACAAAGCCGTGCACAAAGAGCAAGCGACCAGACAGACAAACAAACCGACACAGAGATACCGGAGCTCCTTACTGCAGAAATGACTTTGGATGTGCGATCGGACCCCCCCCGTAAACTGCCTGTGTTGCTCCATCAGCGACGATCACTCAGGTTTGCTCTTTATACTCGCGCTCCTGGATAATCTGAGTCACGGTGTTATGACTGGCGCTGAGCCTCAGGTAAACTGACAGTAAAGTGAGTCTTTTCATTTCAATTCAAACCAACGTTATTAGTTAACAGCTGTATTTTTGATTCCGTGGCTCAGTTCACATGGACTGTTTCAAACATGTCTTTGAAATCCCTGCACATTCAGGTATTTCCCAGCATCGCAGGTGTGCTGGTTCCATATGCTGCTGTCACAAAAGTCTTTTCATAAAACAACTATTTCTAAGAAAATGTTGTCATTCACCTCTATCCTTTTTACACTTATAAATGTTCGGCAAAAAAGCAATAGAGTTTGTTTACATGAGCAGCAACCTGACTTGGGTGACATCTGTGACTGTTGGGAAACATTTCAACCCCGGATCCAGTTCCTTAACCACTTTGCCACACGTTTCTCTTCCAGTCGCTGTCGCCTAAGGCTCAAGGCCACAACGTGAATCCAGCGCAGCTTCCACTTTCCCCACAATTTGCTCAAGTGCTACATGGAATGAGTGGCAGAACAATTCAAATATGCATTTGGTTTATGACTCAGTTCAACAATGCTTAATTTTTTAAATATTTAAGCTGCTGCTTTGTGATGTATTTAGAGCCAAGTTAAAAATGAAGCTTTGTTTTGGAAGCTCACGCTTGATTTTTCATGCATTGTCTGGTCACACGAGCAGGAGGGAACAATGCAAAACAAATGCGATTCAGTTGCTCGAGTAGCTCGTTGATGTGAAGAAAAAAATCAGCGTTTCTCTTCTCACCGAAATCACTCCAGGAAAATCAAGGTATAATTTAACACACTGCAGGGGGTTAAGATACAAAATGCATAGTGAGGTATAAGAGGAACAGTTGAGGAACAATGAGACTACAAGCTAAAAAAAAACAGGTCATTAAAGTAATTCCCCAACTTTTCATGGTGCTTGTCAACAGTTCACACTTAAGTGCATCGTGAAAGAAATTGCTCTGCAAACCTTGGAAAAAACCACTCCATCTGTCCATCTGTCCCTCCATCTATCCACCCGTTCACCCATCCCTCCCTCCATCCGTTCACACATCCATCCCTCCATCTATCCACCCATTCACTCATCCCTCCATCCATCCGTTCACACATCCATCCATTCACCATCCCCCATTCCTCTATCCATCCATCCATCCATCCATTTGTTCATCTGTTCATAAATTTATTTTACACACACACACACACAATGGCAAATTCAGTCACAAAGTTGAAAAAATGTACAATTTTTGCTGCTTTTAACATTATTTGCTTATACTTTATTAGTAATGATTTTGTGTGTACATGTATAGACACTCGTGTATTGGCATTATCAACGTCACGCCCCGTTTCAAAAAAACAGCATATTTATGACGTATGGGATCGAAACCTCATGTTATAGTTGCCATAGCCCTGCTACCAAAGTCATCTGTGGAGAACATCAGCACCCCCCAAAAGTAAATAACTGAATAAAATAAACTCATCCCACCCGCACAATATATGCACGTTACACATTTCAGATGCAAGTGACGAAACGACGATTTCAATAGTAATCGACAGTCGATGACGTCGGACACGTTTAAATAAAACACGGGTCGAGGGAACGCGAACGACAGCACGACCGGGCGGCACCGGGCCCGTCGGAACGCTCTTCGGCGCCGTTTCCTCTCCAAGTATCGCCAGGTTGTCTCGCTGTATTGAGCCCACTGAAAACATTTGGACGAAATGCTTCTTTTCAAAACAGAGCTGAACAGAAAACCTCAGCTGAGATAAAAACGTTCACGTCCTTACCGGTATGTTGCGCTTTTCAATTTACTGTTGCCTATAAAAGAGGCTTATAAAGCAGCCAAAGAAAGGCTGATTAGGGAGATTTATGTTCTTGAATCCTCCTGGAATTATTTTTCAGCAAAAGTCAACTTTTACCTCTGAACTAAAAAGACACATTTGTTGTTCATTAGCTAAACTTGTTACTTTGCCATGTGAAAATATGAGCCAGCAGGGCACTTTAGGCCTTATCGTTGTTTAGCGTTTGTCGTCCGTCTCAAGGTGATTCTCAAAGTGTCCTCTACAGATGCCGCTACCTAAATATGAAGACAGTCTAATAAGGAGATTGACCGATTGAAGAATTTTGCTTTAGGAAAACACGAGTTTTCCTGAGACCCCCAGTGACCGGTCAAACTCTCACCGTAACTCAACTGCCAGGAGTTTAAAAGGGAGAGTCGACAAGCAGGGTGCAGATTTTTTCCTTTTCATTTTTGAAAATTAGTTTCATAAAAAGCACAAAGGCACAGCAGCATGCAGACAAGAGGCACTAAACAGAAGACCTGCAAATATGTCCGCATTCATACAGCGACAGCTGAAGGTCAAGAGGTGACGCTGGGCTGCGGTTCTCAGTTTTGAGTCTTCTGTCTAGTGTCTTCTGATCCTGGGTACCTGGCCTTCCCTCCTAGTCCGCGTTTCTGTCCTCCTAGTCCTCAATGTCCAAGCGCCGTGATGTCCAGGATGTCCACCACACCTTCCAACAGAGCCGTGCTCATTCAGCACTGACTTGAGGCTGGTGAATAAACTAACTCTGCGCTCCAGTTCAGCACAGTCCACGTCTCGGTGTCCTCGTGACAGAACCGCTTTAATGAGCGACACATAAATAATATTTGAGTATTGTGCCGCTGGCAGGAAAATGAGACACATTAAGTGGTATAAAGACGGTGGCGGTGCCCTGCGGTGTGCAGTCATGTTCTGCGGAGCTGGTTAAGAAGGAATTTGTATGGTGAGAAAATGCACTTTTGTGTCACTTCCTTATTGCTAGTCGAGCGACAGTAAACTTTTTTTAAGGGTTTTCTGAACCCTTAAGTTTTACCATCTGTGCGAATCGGTGCGAATAATTAAAACACAGTTAACAGGATTTACAGTTTAATAAAATGCTTCCGCTCATTTATATCTTCAGTTACTAAGTGAAAAAAAAACCACAGGGATCCTGCTGTTACTTCCAGTATGTTTATGTTTCTCCTTTTAATTTTATACATCATCGATAAATTTAAAAAATATACAATAGAATCTCACAGCGAAGGTTTAGATTACAGACATTTTTGCCAGTTTTTTATTATCCAGCAGGTCTGGAATTACAGAATCACCTTTTCAACAGTAGCTTCTCCTGTGGTGTCATATGATGGTTTAAATAATGTTTAATGGAGGAAGACGTGTCCCGCCTGGAGTCGCCTGAGGATAGCAGTGTGATCCCGGCTCCGTTCCTGGAGCGCGGCTCTCGGGTCCCTGCGACGACTGACCTCCTGCCTTTGAGTCGCTTACCTTCACCGCCCCGCAGACCATCGCGAGGCCCGATGTCGACTCCAGCACATCGGACACCGTGAGAACAGGCGGAGCGCCGGTTAGAAAAGGGAAAAATCTGCGGAAAGCCTAGAAAATTCCTCCTAGTTTTACCACGGTAGATGAGCCATAACCGTCCAGTTCATCTTAAAGACTGAAATTCACTTGCAGGACCTGTGCTTGGCTTAAATGGCTGTCATGTATATCAGAAAATAAGATCAATATACAACATTATTTAATGTACATGAGAAAAATGTGCTCCTTATATTTTATTGCTGAACTAAGTCGTAAAATAAACGTGTGGCATGAAAGCATGTAATTGGTTTTGTTCATCTTCGGTTCCCAGAAAAAGGTGATCATAGATAAGTAATTTTTGGAATATACTGTAGTCTGCAGCAGGATGACGTTATAACATAAATAAAAGTCTTTGGTGGGATGACTCAAGACAGAAGTGACCATTTAATGAGTGCTCTTCTACATTAAATTCTTTAAACTTCACTAATGTAATTGAATCTGGATCTTCAAACTGTGTTTTACATTATCTTTACCAGTCAAAGATGTAATGAGACTGTATGATGGCAGCCATACTGCAAATGGTTTTCTGGAGCTCTGAGAAGAAGAGGAAACATCTCCAGCTACATTACATGAATTATTAGGATCCTAGGAATACCTCTGCAAACCCTAACCCCCCCCCCCCCCCCCCCCCCCCCACCCAAGTTGTTTTAATCTTCTCTCAGCACTAGCACTGCGGTAGAGAGGATGAAGATACATTGACAGTGAGCACAATAGTGTCTATACAACAGAAAACTTCTGTGTAGTACAGAACTTGTAGTCTGCAGTCCACTGTGGCCTTTAATGTCCACAGTCCGTGGTCAGCAGAAACCAGCAAATTCTGCTGCTTTTATTTCCTCTCATTCCTCATGTGGAGAAGCCTTTGGCTACTTCACCTTGCAAGCAAAACGGAGCATCTCTTGCACTGTTCAAGACAGAAAAACTACTCCACCGCTTTAGTCCTTAATGCTATCGGATTTACCAAATTTTCCGAAACATACGAAATAAAACAAAACAAAAAATTGGTGCACCTGAAGCAGATTGGAAACAACGACCTGAGCCAGGCAGGTGTTGAAAGATGTCACCGAAGACCTCTGCCAGCTTACTTTGGTTTGGGACACTGTCGGGACTTGCAGCTTTCTGTGCGGTGACTCCTGCCAGAGTCCTCCTCACACCAGCTGGAGACACAGGCAGTACGTGGCTGCCTGGGGGAGGCGCTACTTTCGTGGCTGGGGAGGAGTTGAGGGCCTCAAACCAGGCGTAGAAATCCTTCAGCCCACTGGGCCCCTCCTTTCTTCTCTCTTCAGCAGCAACAAATTCAACATGTTTTTGATTCCTAAATGTGTTGAATTCACGGTGTTAGAGACAGGAGGAGAAAGTATTCGAATGTGTTAAAATTTGGAAATGTCACAGGAACAAAATGTGAATAATTTCTAAAGACGCCGAAACTGCGTTGTTAATTTCGTGCTCTGAGAAGCGTCGGAGTGGTAATCGACGCGCTGCGTTTTGGTTCGGCGTCACACGCATTGGGGCCGAACCACGTTTTGCACATATGTAACATGGAAAAGGCCTGCAGAGATGTTTCCAGAACTGCTGTGATCATTGCTGTAATTTAACAGTTGATCACATTTCCTAGATAATTATTATTGTCTTTTCAACAGTTAAATTTGAAAAGTTAACCAAAAGAGATTTTTTGCTGAATTATCCTCTTTTGCTTCAGGACAGATGAAAATGAACGAAACAGTGTACCGGTGCACTGAAGCAGGTTAACCCTCCTTTCTTCATGTGCGATTGACTCACAGAAGCTAAATCAGTAAAGAGCTCGGCTACAATGGCCATTTTTAGATTTGAGAAAATAAACAGGTATCTAATCCTCACCGGGGTTCTTCTGACGGCATAGAGCGAAGTCCCACCTCCTGTGAATAAAGCTGGCTGTGAAAGGTTCATCGTCATCATCGATAAAAACACACACACACGCACTCAATGCACACACTGTGACAATTACACCGGTTTGTAGGACAAGAGGAGTCACGGCTGCCGCTTTCTGGGAATTCGGTGCTTTTTCATCGCTCGCAGGTGAGGGTGATCGGTGGTCACCGCGGACCTCTGTGCTCAGCTTGCCTGAGGGGAAAAGTCGAGGGCTTAAACGGGGGTCACGGATTAGCTCATCGTGCCTCGGAGCGTGCGTCAGCGCCGGCGTCCAGGTGAAGGTCGACTGCAGGTTTGTCCGAGTTGTACTGACTTGTAATGAACTATGAATGAAATGCAGCGATCTGTGCGGAACTGTGCTCTGTCTCCCCACGTCGCAGTCATAAATGCATATATATATGGAAATTGTTCCAAACATTTTCACTAATGTAGCTACTGTTTATATTTTACATCATTTTGTGTGTGTTTTGTCTGCCACCCTGCGTATTGCTAACCGTCTCAGTGGATTTATCATTAATATGGAATGTAAAACCCAGTGTGAAGTAAAATGCTCAGCGTGATCCAGATGGGGAGGATGATCATCCCCAAGTAGCACAGCAGGATAGAAGGATTTGAATTCTTGTGTCAATAAAGGAAGTCCAGCAGACCGAAAATGAAACCTCAAGGTTATGAGGAAATTCTACGTTACGATGAAACCGGATGAGTGCACCCCCCCCCCCCCCCCCCCCCCCCCCCCCCCCCCCCACCCCCCCCCCCCACCCCCACCCGCNTCAAGTGGGGGCCCCCCCCCCCCCCCCCCCGGTGGTAAACAAACGGCGGGTCTGGGTACAGGCTGTTGTCAGTTGTACAGTATTTATGCACAGAAAATGTGCATAAATTGTATAGTTTTCACTTTTTAAATTGCTGTGAGCTGGAAGAAGCCAGAAGCTCGACAATAGGTAGGGCAGCTAGGTAGTGGGATTTCAGGGCAGCCATTATTCCATTTACTAAATAAGTGTGTATAAAATCGCTTTCACGCTCCTGTTATTCCCTGAGTGGTGAGGCAGCAGGAAACAGCGGCGAAAAAGGAAAAGATGAAAGCCCGGCGGAACCGTAAAATCTGGACGCCTGGACCACATCGGCCTAAAAAGGAATACGGTTCCTGTCAACTTTTCCGTTCTGTGAAGACAACTTTTTTAAAAGACTAAGTAAGCGATTTGGCAAAATTGCAGACCTCATACTGTTGTTCGCTGGCCAAAATAATAAGCTTCCATACAGTAAATTTCTTCTTCCAGGGAATGCCTAAGACAGCCTTTCATGGCCATGCTGGATCCCTGCTCTTGAGCTGCAGTTCCCGCAGAAGAGTGTGAACGCACCGCATTTTAAACAGAAACCACTACAAGCCCAAAAACTGTAGCTGCCAATAATAACACGTGTTCTCCCAGACTTCAGGGAGAAGTTCAGACTTTTCTTCATATTGAAGCCAGATGCAAGACACCCACTAAGAAATGGAAAAGCTCGTCTTTTCCGATGGCTGTTGGACAGTTTGGATTTGGCCGTTTTCACATTTTTTTTTTGCTCTACTATTAGTTCATTATTTAGTTATTAGGAGAATAAGGTGAGAAGGATTGGAGGGATTTCACTGCCGTGGGTTTATGTGCTGGAAACCAACCTTCCTTTGACGGGTAACGTTCTATGTATGGGTTTTATTTATAAACAGCAAGACCATGAAGGAGCAGCTAAGGCTTTGGAATCAACAGTTTGAAGGAAGGTGGTGAAAAATGAAATCTGACAGCCATTCAAAATGAAGACACGATCAAAACATTAAGCTTACGCTCACACAACAAGGACGGAAGTCTGTTTTAAGCTGTGGCGCATTTAACTGTTCAGCGTGACACTGCATCCATGGACCATGCAAGAAGCATAGAAGAAGGGAACCTGCATATGTATTACAGCTGACTGGTGCGTCATGTTTTATAGTGAAACTAAAATTCCTAGGAATGAAATCCTGAAAAACGTCCTTGGCTCACTGGGGGATAACACGGGTGATATGTTTTGAAAGATCTTGCTAGCTGCCCCACACTCAGAACTACCTCCTGCGAATACCAGGTGAAAAATGTGAATTAGGCAACAGAAGAGGTATAAGTGATCATTTATTTATTTATTTATGTTATTTACGTTACTTTATTTTGTTTGCATCAGTTCACCCTGAAAGCCAAGGTAGGGTCTTTAACCCCATTAAAGCATAATAATGTCCAAAAATTTCCAAGCATATATAGACAGGACATACAGTATCAGTGCACAGTGTATGTTTTATAAAAGTGCATTAATGTTTCAGTTCCTTAAATAAATGAACAGTGTTGGAATCACAGCTCCCTGCTTCACCCAAGTGCATTATTCATGATGATATGTCTGTACTGAAGGCTGTTCTCTTTCCCTGTAGGTGTTCTTGTACGCCGCGTGTGCGTGTGTGTGTGTGTGTGTGTGTGTGAGAGAGAGAACATACACACACACACACACACACACTTTTCTTTTTTTGTTTGCTTGACCAGTCAATTACAGTGAAGAAGAAGAAGACAAAGGAAAGACATCCCATCATTCTTTAACCTATACAAGCACTAGTGAGACCAGGTGTTCTGACCACGGAGATGATGCCTTTTACCGTGGGGTTTACCACGCTGGTATGTATGCCATACTGTATGACAGCCATACAGTGATGAAAACTGCAACTTCCTATATAGGCAACATCCTATACAAGTGGCAACATGCAGCTTCGCATCTCACAGTGACGGTGGTCTTCGATCTCAGGCTCATTTTGAACGAGTTAGAAGATAATGAGCCACCATTGCACACATCTTTGTCCTTAGCTCAAGGCTGCTCTCTTTTCCATGTCAACATCTACTAACCTTTGTTGTGCTCATATCTGAGACAAATTTCATCTACAGTCTCATCCAGTGGAACAACAGAAAAGAATAACAACAGTAATGGTTGTTGTCGTTGGATGTTCTCACCAAGTATTGCAGGCTTTCCTGCAGGTGCTCTGGTTTCTTCCCACAGCCCACAGTCATACATCTGAGGTGGACTGGGGAAGCTCAGCTGCCCCTTTTGACACCAAGTGGAGAGTTTCTGCACCTTTCAGCAGAGCGTTAATGTGAACTTGCCACGGAGCTTTTTGGGACCGAACGGGAGAAAGAGCAGAAGGACGGTCCTTAATCATTACTTCACCCGCAACATTATTAACATTTTGGAGATCATCTCCTGACAATAAAATAATGGTTGTTTGCTCTTGGAGCTTAATTATGTACATTTTAGCATGGATGGACTGCCAAGTAATGGAGAGCCGGCCATTTATTTAGGGAGTGGACCGCAGCACGCAGCCAGAATGCAGAATAAGTTACGGGACTCTTTGTTTTACTACGAGGGCCGCACTACCATTCACAGTAATTGAATACCACGTGCATCCTGAGCCGAGAACCTATTATAGCTCCTAAAAAAGTAACGCATAGCTCAGCATTGTGTGTCTTCGAGTCATACGACGGTGAAAAAGACGGCCGTGATCATTCTGTAGGCTGGAAGCCCCGTTAGGTATCATTTGCAGCCAAATTCGACTGGTTTTATAAATGTTAAGCTCATATGTCAAAAATCACATTTTTTCTCTCTGTTTTATACATTTGAGATGGGCTGTGTCTCCCAGGGCAGATGCAAAGGGGGTGCAGGCGAGGTGTGAGGCGCCTCCCAGAAAATTTATAGCAGTTGACTGACTCGACTGGTTCATAGATTCATAGATTCCCCTGGGGAAGGATGGGAGATGGAAACATCAAGCTCAGTCTCAGGAGAGGTGTGACGGTGAAGAGGTTAATAATCCTTGGTTAGAACCACCCGCATGCGAATTCCATAGATTATTAATATTTTTATCATTACATGTATGTAATTTTGTGATTAGCAGTATATGCATATATGTCATGTTAATGTGCAGGCGAGTCTATGTGCAGTATGGGCGTGTGTGTGTGTGTGTGTGTGTGTGTGTGTGTGTGTGTGAGCCAGAGAGAGACGCAGACAGTTAGAGACGGGACTATTAAATAACGTGCTAAAATGCCTAAAATACTGGAGTTTATCTGCACATTTTTATCACTCTTTTCAATTTCCATTGTATGCTAATGAACCCAAAAGTAACCCTATACCAGGGTGTGAGGTATGAAAAAATGTGGTCCTGACAAATGAAATGTTAAAAAGATACTGCCATAAATGATGACAGCCTCCAGACATTCACATAATTATTTTCTAAATTGAACGGCCACATTTAAAAGGGGAGAAAAGATTATATGTTACAGGAAAGCTGCCCCAGAAGAATTGAGGTCAGAAAGACCCACTATCAAGCAAGGAAGCGAATTTTATTTACTGTCTATAAATATCTGACAACCGGTGGAAAAACACTCATCCGAAATGGAAAATGGTGGGTATATGTGCATTATTCATGTAGTTCATTCTGCACTAACAAAGTAACACCAACAAACACATTAAACAAAACTATTTTAGAAAATCCAGACGTTAACCAAACGGACGTGTCAATAAACTGATCCAAAACTGAGAAGCTGAGAAATTACGGGTGAATATAAAAAGTATAAATACTAGAGTGAAACAAACGTGAGATATTAAGCAGACAGAAGTATGTGACCGTCACTATGTCACAACTAGTATTAACCCCAAAGTGTCCACAGCAAAGCGACAGCTGATGTTTTCGGAAACAGCTGCTATTTGTGAAAGTGTCAGTACTGCGATACTGCCGCTTTCCCATCATCCTTTGCTGCACGTGTGAGTGTAAATAGCTGTATAGGGCTCGCGTTGACCCTGGGGGGTGCGTGATGTGCTCCTGCTCTTGGTGACTTTTGTATTTGTGTTGGGTTTACTGACATTCAATAGACTATTTTTGTAGATTATTTGGAACATCTCTTATATTTCTCAGGCTGCCCAGGTGTCCCAAACACGGGGCGGTATTTTTTTTCAAATGCCCTCAGCAAATTCAGCTCTTTATATACTTAAAAGAAGCACAGGAAAAAATGGCTTATGTCCTCCTTTTTGAAAAAGTTGGCAGAGTCCCTAAGCTACCTCGTGATACGCTCTTTCGGACTATCCTTCTGGGTACCGCTGATTGACAAGGATAGGAACGTGAACAGTCCTGGATAGAACCTGACCACAAAGACACATGAAACATGAAGCTGTGCAGACAGACAGCAGAGGTGGCAGTGAAAGGACTACAGCAACAAAGCCTGTGGTTTCTGCCTGAATGTTAGTGACAAAATTTTGATCGCTAATGAATGCTGGCTGGCTGGTGGAACTCTTAAGATATAGAGCATGACAGGCTCCAGGGTCATTATGGTCAGTAGAAGACGTCCCACAGGAATATGCTGCTAACTATATATCTTGGTATTCAGAACGAATCATGACCCCTGAAGTTCAACTGGATGAGGAGGCCAATATAGACAAGGCTGTTCAGAAGTGACTAGAACATTTTCAGGACAGTGGGAAGAATTCACTGGATGAAGAGGATTCATAAATGAAAAGTAGTTTGAGGGTAAAAAAGTCAAAACCTAAGTCTACGAGACCCAGAGACACACCGAACACTCGGTGTTGGTACATAAACACCCAGGGACTCAAGCAGCGGTGGTGCAGAGGAAGGACGTGTCACCACACAGAACATAGCAAAGACTGTGGTAACAGAGGCTTCTACAGATTATTAGCCAAAACTTATTCTACAGAGTGTGTAGTACTGAGCAATAAAATGAAGATTCATGAGTCATTATGTGTGGCCGTAAGGAAGAAGTCTGCACTTCCTCTGCTCTTCTCAACTAACACCTTGAGAAAGTGAAATTATTGTCAGACTTCTGTGAGACATCTTGACCCTCAAGAGTGTTGATTTTTCTTTGCGCTGTAATGACCTGCATAATCTTGGTCGACTTCAGGAGAAATGAATGCATATTAGAGACTTTCTGACAAAGTTGCTGCTGGTTAATTTTAAACTGATAGTTAAACCTGATACATCTTGCAATATTGTACAGCAGTTCCTAGTTTCTGAACTCTCTATATCTGAATTTTTGCTATAACAGCTCTTAAAAACGAATGCCTATGTATTATTGTCCGGATGGAAACTTGCTATGATGAATTTTTATCCAGGATTTATCCATAATAAAGAAAACAAAATGCAAATAAAAATAAACACAAATGTTAACATCTGCAAATAAATACCATACAGTCGCATACAGTTTAGTGTAATAAGAAATTACTGCATTTATTCTAATAAACTGTGTGTTAGGAATTCACTGGAAGCCAGACGCCGAACAGTGTTATCAGCTGTTTCACCTCTTTGTCCCAACACGTCACGTCACATTTACTGTACGTTTCTTTTTTCAGATAAACCTATTTATTTAACTGCAGTTGTTGTGTGAAGCAGAGGCGACGGCGGGTCACTGTGACGCTCGTCTTCATTCCCTCTATTCAGCATGTCATAAGACTGAAGTGGGGCTGCGAACCTCTTACCTCCTGTGTGACACAATGACTAACGTGCGAGATGTGCTGTACTGTACACCAGTAAAAACACCACATTCGTGACCGCATTCGGTTTGTTTTATAATGCGGTACCTGTGTTTACCGTGTTTATCCTGCTCAGCTCAGGGCTTCGTGGTCATACGGGGGTTTCCGAGGGGCCGTCGGGGCCTCATTTATTTATTTCCCCAGTTAAAGTAGTGGGATATAGACACTCGGTGTCCGAAAAATTTGGTATCTGACATGTTTTCAGGGAGGAATTGGATTCAGATATGGAGGAATTACCGGAGAGTGAGAACCGGTGCAGCAGTAATCCCTACTGATTTCCCCCTCCTGCCTACAATATGGTTCTGGAGCACTGCACAAACATCAGACTGATACCCCCTGCAATCTTTAGGTTTGACCCCGCTGTCACAAATGATGCTGCTCCTTTATTCTACAAAACAGAGCCGGACTCTCACCATTTAATTCCCTCCCTGAACACGAAGGCCGTCACTCCGTTCGACTATCAGAAGAAAGGCGTGTCTCACCTGCGTGTGACATTTGATGATGAGATAAATAGATAAACAGGTTAAAAGGTACATGTAGCAGTCATGTCAGTTTGTGGGATGGAGGAAGAGGACGTGCCTTTGTACAGTAACGCACAGTTTTCTTTGGCTCCCCTAACAGCACCTCCCGCTACACCCGGCTGACAAACTATAACTCACTTCACTTTCATGCATCACTGCTGCTCATTTATCGACGTACAAAAGAGAAGTGATTCTAAATATATCGATAATAATTAAGCCTCTGCCTCTTGTAGTGCTGCTGACCGTAGTGTGATTCAGTCTCGGATGGTGTTGCCACAGTAATAAAGAGGAAGGCGGGGTGGCAGTCTGTTCAGACACGGGTTCAAATCCAACTCAGTCTGTGTGAAGTTTGCATATTCTCCTCATGGATGTGATCAAACTAAAGACAACGAGCAGCACCGTCCAGTTACGCCACCGTCGTCTCTCTTTCTCCGCTTCCCAGAAATTGGCCTTTTGAGGCCATTGGATGACAGGCTACACCTGGGCTCTTTATCCCACTTAATAAACTGCTCCCGGGGGCAGCTGTCAGTCTTACGAGTTGGGCGTTGCTGGGTTTTAGTCTATCAACTCACTCACCGATCCAAAACAAACATTCGGTTTACTGATGTCTGAGAAGGATTTCCTTGCGATGGACTGACATCAGATCCCGGGGGAGTTTCAGAACCCAGCACCCAGTGGCTCTGGGATGGGCTCTGGTCGGCCGCGACCCTGACCGGGATAAAGTGGTTAATGAAGATGGATGGATGGATGGATGGATGGATGGATGGATGGATGGATGGAGACGATTTCTCAAGATGCTCTTAACGTTACTGTTGACAGCGTGACATCAAGGGAACACTGTCACGTTTCCATTGCAGCTGCTCAGAAGGACAAACAATTTCTCTTCAAGACAAATCTTTTTGTCTAGAGAGAAATAGTAGATAATCTAACGTTGCAGATAATGACAAATTGTGGCAGACAGAGGCAGTATTAAAGCAGCAAATCTACTCTGCAAATGCATCTGAGCCACTTAAATCTTTTTCCTCAATGAAAAATTGATATTCCCTTTGTCCCGGTTTACTGTGATTATGGAGTATGAACTTTACCTCTAATATTGACATTTATATGGGCCATAACACTCCACTTTAAGTGTTTTGGAAGTGAGTGATTCATTATTTGGGGAGATGACTAAGTGAGAGTGATGTATCTGCAATCGGGCGGCTCAGGCTGTAATAAATACCTTTGCCAGTGTATAGTTCCATTTCGGGTCTCGGGGAACTGTAGTGTTTTTGGCAATGTAACCGATATTACCAGGATAAATCAAACTTTAATGTCCAGCGTTCTCTACACTGGATAAGATGCATTTCTTCTAGATGACACTCTGCCAGCTTGGAGAAAGAACAGCAATGACCAATCGGTAAAAAGTAATGACCTAGTGGGGGGTGGAAGGAGATTAAACCATATAAAACGACTTGGTACAGAGTAAACACTCCGCTCAGGCTCTTTCCTTCTTAGAAGCAGTGGACTAAGCTGCTGGGGGTGAGTAAAAGAGGTGAAAGAGTAAAAGAGGCCAGTGCGTCTGCTTTGGAGGGCATTTAGCTGAGGAGCATGAGTTTTCTCTCAAGATCACATGTCACACCGCAATATGTAAGGCCATTAAGGAAGAGTGGTCCGAGATAACGTTGTTGTTGCCCAGTCAATATTTGCACATGTTAAAGGGAAAAAGGAAAACACGGTGTTAAACGGAATGTGACCATTGAAGGTAGGTTCCGCCGAGGTTTTATTTATTCGTTCGTTCATTCGTTCATTTAGCCAGCTTGCCGATGCCTTTTTCCAAAAAGAAACGTGCAAGGAAAAGTTAATGCAAGGCTTGTTCCTGCTGTAGCTGTTTGAGTTTAGTTCAGGTTCTTGTACTGATAAGCTGTTCTTGACGTATTGCTCATTACTGACAGAACGCATTACAAAGTTAAGCTGACAGTTTGTCATGTTTTGTCTCATCAGCATAAGCTATTTTTTTCTAATTATGGATGATACACAGAAAAAACAGTGTATACTGCACACAATTCAGGAATAATTTCAGCTTTAGCCACCCTGGCATCCCTTCCGGAGGTTGTTTCATAGTTCAGTAGTCTGTGATCCTGGATAAGCTCCGGACTATTGTGACACAGCTCAGAATTCAGCACTTAACAATGCTGGAAGGGTGGATGGATGGATGGATGGATGGATGGATGGAAGGATAGCTGGAAGGAAGGAACGAAGGAAAGATGGATGGATGGATGGAAGGAATAAAGGAAGGAAGGATGGAATGAAGGATGGATGGATGGATGGAAGGAAGGAAGGAAGGATGCACGGATAGTTTCAGCTTTACGCAAACACATTCATTAGAGACACAAATACTGTACACTGTGGTAGTGTTATGAGCAGCGTCCCAAAGTCAACGTGCGGCTCATAACTATCCATACGTGGATATATGGGCATGTGTGTCAGTGTTTGCTGGCCACGGTCTCCCACGGTCGCTCACTTGGGTTCATTTAATCAATAAGTGGTTTAAAAAGATGATGTATCTGTGGAAGACACAATCCCTAAGTGTTATACGCCATTCATTACGGGCCGGTGTCACTGATACATTTCCAGATCACAGGCCTGGGGGGCACAACTTCTTGTGGTGGAATGACTTGGTGTGTGTTACCAGAACTGACCATGCACTATGTTGCAAAGGAACTAGTGCATCCTACATCCTGAACAGGGATTATTTTCAACAGGAGCTTCTACATTTCTCCTTATGGCTAAAAACTAGATGAAAAACTCCAGCTTATGCAAAAGTACAAAAAAAAAGCTTTCGCACATTGTTGTACTCAGTTAGTTCACATCCTCTCTGCCTACGGAGGTAAACTAGGCCAAGTGCCATTGAATCTAATTCAACTCATTGGAACCACTTGTGGTTTCCATTATAAGGGAGGGTACAAAAGTTGTTTACCGACAGTTTTTTTTTTTTTTTTTTGCAAACTGTGAGCCAGACCTGATCCTGCACCCAAACTCATAGCTCAGGCAGTGTGAAACACCAGCGTTACTGTGACACCACGTTGTCACTGTACACTTGGNCTGCACCCAAACTCATAGCTCAGGCAGTGTGAAACACCAGCGTTACTGTGACACCACGTTGTCACTGTACACTTGGGGCTATTCTTCAAGATTCCCACCTTTCTGTGTTCCGTTCAGCAAGAGCATTTTCACTTTAAGCAGACAAATTAGAAATATGATCATTTTGGTTACAGAACAAACATTCGGTTTTGTTCAGCAGAACGGATGGCAACTGCTGCCAAAATCAGTGTACATTGCAGCTTATTTATATACAGTTTCGAAATTCTGCTATTGATAGGGCAGAAACATGGATTGCATGATGAGATTAGTTATTATTGCATGAATGATAGTGTTTAGAAATTATGGCAGCTGAAACTATGCCACTTTTCCTGTCATTCAGTCATGGTAGCAAAATATTAAATTTGTGATTTTTATGAGTTGGAAGCTTTGATGTGGAACAGCTACAACCAATTTTTTTTGGACTCAGAGGGTCTATTTCCCATTATTTTAATTGGGGAAATAAATAAATGAGGTGCTGGCAGTCCATCGGAAACACCTGTATAAATGTGAAGCCCTGAGCTGAGCAGGACAAACACGGCGAACACAGTTGCCTCACTAGAAAAGACTTGGAACAAGAGCAGAAATAATGTGCAATAAATGTGGTGATGTGACGTGTCGAGAAAAAGTGAAACAGGTGGAAACAGCTGATAACACCGCGCAGCGTGTGGCTTCCGCTAAATTCCCAACACAACAGAGTTTATTACAGTACTTACAGTATTACCTTATTACACTAGAATGTATGGCCCTGTGCGCTATTTATTTTTGAGTTATTTTATTTATTTTGATTTTCATTCACATTTTTTATTACAGATAAGCTTCAGACAAAAATTTGTTACCACAAAAGTTTCCACAGATATTTAGGTATTAATTTTCAGGAGCTGTTATGTCAAAATTTGGATAGAGAGAGTTTGGAAACGGAGGAATTGCTGTGCTCACAATTTTCCCAATAATTGAAAAAACTCATTTAATAACTGCTTAAGCATATTGAACATCATAAAGCATATTGAATGTCCCGCAGATATTAATTTCTATCAACCTCATCCACACCTTCCAGTCTTGCAGTCAGGATTTGCACGATTACCGCCTTGCTCACCATCGACTCGCAGGTAATGCTCTCTGAAGCTATTGGCCATCAACCACGTTTTGCATTCAGTCTTCTTCTTTCTTCTTGTCCTCTCAGCTGGAAACATCCATGAAATAAGAGTAATATCACTTATGGTTGACTACTGGAAGTGATTATTAGCGTGTTCTGTCTGCCCTTCACGTGTAGCCAAGGGTTTCATTTGTCAAGTCTGCCTATTTATTGGTTTTTCTCTATTGCTAACCTAGATACTCAATTAAAGGCAAGGCGCGTATATAGAACCGTTCAGCATGGTCTGCAGCACCTGCATTATGTGGGTTACGCCCTTAGTACGGCAGAGTGATCTCACCTGTACATCCACTTTCTGCACCTTGTACGAAATTCCTTCTGAAAGCTGCCATGCATTATTTACCAGTAACTCCGCACGTTTCTCTTCTACGTCTTCCTGTTGCCGTCTTCAGCTGTTCCTTCTCCTTCTGTCCCTTCGTGCTATTTGAGGAAAGAATGCACAGCAGCCATGAGAAGCTACTGCTTAATCTCATCCCACCACAGCCTTCATCTACATGAGGAAAATACTCATGTGTAAGCCTTGCATAATGTAATCTCGAACCTTGATTTATAATAAAAAAGAGGTCATGCGATAGCCAGTATATACTAAAGCATAATTTTTACATAACCGTATCCTCCTTTTCCTCGCTTGTGTTCCATTGGTTCCAGCACGGTTAACTAGTCATTGTTTTACGTAAACAAGAAGGAAATCTTCACTTTGCAATTTCTTTGTAAAATGTAGTTTATATGCCTCTTTCAGCTACTGTGTAAAAATCGGTTTGTCTAACAGGGCTCGGTTTAATTTCAATCATTTCCAATGGATAGATTTAATTGATGTGTAATGTGTATTGTGTTACATTACAATGTATGTCCTTCCCACTTTTTACAAGGTACATTGTGAAGTGCAGTATTACCCTGAAGGATATTAAATCTGTATTAATTACACATTGTATACAGACTGAGTGAGTAAGATAAAGAGGAACATCAACTGCTCTCTTGGCTCAAGGTCAGTTATTATTGAAAAGAAACATTTGTCCCGTTCAAATCTGTATGTAAATTTGAAAGAACATTACCATTATAATAACTAATGGATTTAATAATTAACTTCATTAGCATTGTTTTTTTCCTCTTCGCCCCAAAAATCCTCTTCTTGTCCTTCATTTTTTACTCCAGTGCCCTTCCCTTTGTTTCACGAATGGCTCGAGTCCTCACTAATACTATTAAAGACGCGTTTATCTAAGCAAGTTTAAAGTTTGATTCACAGTGCGGCAAATTTCTGCTTTTCCATTAACTTCTACTTTTCCATGACATCCATGTTACTTAACTATCACCCTCATATTAATAAATATGAAGTGCTGCGTAGTCTGATGTGTGGGACTATTATGGGGGCAAAGAAAGTTTAACAACATTAATCAGTGGAATTTTACTCACGACTGATGAAATATCAGGGCGCAGAGGAGCTGCTAGCTGTTGGCCGAGTTTCCTCCGAACACCATGCTGGGCGGTGCTGTGTCATCAACCCACCGACACTCAATGGAGGTGAACACAAGTGCCGAGCTGTTTAAGTGACAAGTGCAGCTGGTGGCTCATATATACGGTGCGGAAGACGTTTGGTAACCGGAAAGCGATGGGGGTCTTGAACTCGGTGGTGTGGGACTGGGGACGTGGCTGACAAGGGACCGCGGAGAGACCCGCCGACACGGGAACGGGGCACTCGGAGAAGGCGCAGGTTAACATTGGGAAGGGGAACGTGGGACAAGGGGTCGAGACGCAGGCACAGAGTAAACAGTCCAGGATTCACTCTCTCTAAAGCGGCTGTCCAGGTTGCTGATCGAGGATCCGCACTGACTCTCCGCACCCCTTTATATAGACCTGGCTGGAAGCACTTAATTTATTAACCCCCGGTGTGTTGGGTTCTGTTACAGGACCTGTGCCGGTCAGAGGTCTTTTTTTCAATAAAGAGGAAGGCTGGCAGATGCTGAGAGGGTACATGGCCAAATAGTCCCCAATTTTAAAGCTTCCGTCATATAAGCCACCTCAGCTCCCCAGTCGAGGTGGAAGAGAGGATATATTCTTCCCCTAGGTGACGTTGTACTGGATAACAGGTCTATCCCAAGGTCTATGTGGGTTGGACACCAGATGGGTAGACTCGACTAAACACTGGGGCCAAGTCTGCACATTCTGCAGGGGTGCATCAGTAGAAGGACTCTCGATTGATGTGACTCTTCACGGAAGCGTGAGACAAACATTGCTTTTCCCAAAAATGCAGTTCCCTAAAACTCCATGGAATCATTGTCTCGTGAGCAACCGCCCAGGGATGACCTAAGGTTACAGTATCGTACAGGGACGTAATCAAATAGAACCGATTTGCCTCAGAATGACAACATCGGACCTGAAGGGTGACGGGTACCATCATCATGTCTGCTACCCCGGGGTCAACACGCTTCGCACTTAAGGAACTCGCTCACAAATTTTGTTTACAAGGTACCAAAGGTATTTGCCAGGCCTTAGCAGTCAGGAGAGGCTCTGTTTCCAGGGGTTATGACAGCATGTCTGAGGATGTCTTGCAGTTTACAAACTCCTCTCAATTTATAGCTCAAATCGACAAGCCTTTAGCAGTGAATCCTTTTGTTTCAGTAATTTTACTAGAGAACAGCATAGAACCCAGCCAGGTGTAAAGGGTCAAAAAACAAGTTCAGAGATCTAATCTATGACAAACCCAATTTTTGATGAATATCAAGCTTAATTGAATCAGTCCAATTTAGAAACTGCATAAAGAAGAACGAAATAACGTAATGAGACTAGATGAGGACTAAGTGGATTAACTGTACATATGTGTTGAGTCTCTACATTTTGGACCATTTACCTGTGGGACTGAAATTGTGCAAAACCTGGAATATTTCTCAGACTCAAACAACAGCAACAATCATAACAATAATACAGACTTAAAAGAATTATGAAAGATCATCCCGAGTCAGGCAGTTTCAGCAAGTTCACGAAGCTCAAGCCAAAGTCTGAATAATCCAGTTTACTGGTTGAATGAACTCTTTGGAAAAGAGCTGCATTCAGGGTACCAACGTTTTCGACACAACAGAGAACAGCAAAAATTAGATGAGACAGGCTGTAGATATAAAAACGTTCAAGCAGGTCACAGTGAGAAAGTGCAGATAAGCAACGTTACCGCTAATCTGCAGGCAACATGCAGCTCTTTTTCCAGTGACGCGGTTTCACCACACGTGCTGTGAAGGTGGTCCTGAGTCGGCCTGATATGCGGTGCCGGTTCGTGGCTAAATAGACAGCGCGCAGCACCATTCCAGGGACATTTCTGAAGGAGTCTTCAGCCCAGTTTAGCTACTTTCCTTGGTAATACTTGAGGGACTCGTATCACATTACTGCCCGACAAGGGAAGCAAAAGAAAACAGTGTAGTGTTTCTTCAGCACTCCTGTCTCCACCTGTAGTCTTTTAATTGGGTGAATAGACTCAGTGGAGGTCGGAATATAAATGGCGCGAAACAATCCCTCATAATGGAGGGATGGATGCAGCTTTTAACTGGCGTGCAATTTAAAACGGTACCGTGAGGTGCGTGGCTTTGTCACCTGCACGGAGCCATAATGCATTAGTGACGGACCGCTAGAGAACAATCCTTTCATCTTTTACATCTACCATAATAATCGCGCACGACGGCTCGCTCGCACCGTCTGATGCTCAGGAACTAAGCCTGAGACTGACCCCTGCTTTTAAAAACCCAGCACAGCAAACATCACCTTTTAGGAAGAAGTTAAAAAAAAAAAACACTCAGACGGCGTCACCAAACGAAACCGATGAGACGTCACGTGAAGAAAGTCAATGGAAGAACACGCAGTTACGTTCACGCTGTGACGGCTGCACCGGAGCTGTTGCCTTCCTTGCCGTTCGGCTTCCCTCATTAAAGTCCCTGCTGTTGAAACTCTACGCAAGTTACTTATTTCAGCTGATGCAGGAGAAATGACCCGGGGGTATAAGACGTAAATAAGTACACCAAGCTGCTCTTTTAGTGTAGCCTGCCTAACTGGAGGTTGCTTTGGGGAAAGCATCAGCTAAATGAATAAGTTTACCACGTGATACACAACAAACCTCATTGTTTTTTACTTTCTGAAATATTTCTATGACTGTGACTGACTTGTCTAAAAAAGGCTATTCGTTCTTTTAAATGTTCTTGCCATTGTACTTTTATACAAATATGTCTTTTGGTTGTGCTGTTGAAATATGTCGCCGCTGCTCAACTGTGTAGTTAAATTCTGATGAACTTTTCGCACGAAATAGAGCAATGAATGTAACTCTAAAGGCGTCATCTGTTCATGTACGTCATACCCATCTTGCCAGCCACCAGGGCCGTACGCTGGTAGCGCTTCTTTAGATGAGAACGGAGCCGTGAAACCCGAATTTCATTTATTCACGTTCCTCACACCAACCTCGATCGGTAACCGTTTAATCAAATGGAAATTCATAAGTTATCTGAAAAGATGTCATTTCCCTCAGCCAGCGCTTACCTCAAAGGTAGCAGTTATTTGTGTAGAGTTTCTTCAGTCATTATAACATGTTCCACATTCAGAGGAAGTGTAGCATATAGAGAATAATTTTAGGGGGATTAAAAGCAATTGTGGTCGTTTAAATGCACGATGGGCACAGCGAATCTGAGAGACGAGGAATCCCACCGAGTGTTGAAATAGACACTGTTCGGGTTCATAATACAGCGTTGTATAAAAGTTTTAGAGCATGAAAATGAATTGAGTTTTTAGTTTAGCTTATTTTTCTTAAAAAGAAAAATGTGCTTATCGGTACCGTTCCTGTTTTCTGAGCCTCAATCTCACCGGCTTTGTAGACGAGTTTAAGGAGAAGAAAATAATGTGAGAGAATACCAGCTGACCAATATTCTTAATTCCCAGAAGGTCGAGGAGAACAAACAATCGGGAGCCGGCTGCTGATCTCGCTCATTGCTCTTTGCACACCTGGGACCTGCAATTCCGCTCAGAACACACAACTATCCTTCTGAACGGCTTCTGGCCAGAGTGGTTCTGCCGTCCACTGCCGGAACCGACCGCTGAACTGCAGTGAAACAGACCAGACAAAACCAGCTTGTAATTCACTTGCAGATTGTTTCCCAGGGCTGTCATAGTCCCATCTGGAGCAGCACAGGCGGCCTCAGGCCTCTAGGGAACTGTGGTACTGGATAATGATGGGACTAACCTCAAGTTTACTATAGAGATACTGCCATTCTCGACCACAAGTCACAGAAAGCAAAAAATAAATAAATAAAATAAAACATTAAATAAAAAAAGTAAAACTGAGCTCCCGAGGATAATAGGTCTGGGTGGATCTGTGACCAGTTTGCTGTGCACACTGATGAAATGTCAAAAAATGTGGCTCCACAGTGACTTATTTCTCACACAAAAACCTGCCAGTGTCTCCATTTAAACGTGTGAACAACCCAAACCAGATCTGTTCACAAGACCCAAACCTTCAGATGCCGGCAAGCAGGTCAGAACAACAATTTTCTCCACCCTCCTCTCTTGTTCCATACATACCATGTTTTTACCATCATGGCCACAAACTACCCTCGGATGTCTTCTTCCTTGTCTCCAGCACAATATCAAATACAGTCCTGTGCAAAAGTGTGAGGCACCTGTGGGAAAAATGCTATAAAGTGAGGATGGGTCCAGAAATAATGCTATGAATACTTATTAATCAATAAACCTTCTAAAAAGTGCAGGAGACAAA
>UFQX01005255.1:82216-113171 GCA_900497675.1 Arapaima gigas | reverse complement strand
TAAAGGTCAGTTTGTGTTAGCGGACCCGCCGAGGCGCGATGCTCCCGTTTTAGCTGGAATGTTCCTCACCAACTCGCCTGACGCAGATATGCGGTT
The DNA here is from genome assembly GCA_900497675.1 of Arapaima gigas. Taxonomy (NCBI): domain Eukaryota; kingdom Metazoa; phylum Chordata; class Actinopteri; order Osteoglossiformes; family Osteoglossidae; genus Arapaima; species Arapaima gigas. Next base: position 113,075 of record UFQX01005255.1, on the reverse strand, counting down.
ACTGCTACTTTCTCTGTGTGTGTGAGTGAGGAACGTCACGCGAACACGATGGGGGGTACAGTTATACCATTTATGTTTGAAGTACAAAGGTGAGTCGCACAGAAAAAAACGAATGAGTTTGTTTTAAAGGGATTTATACTTTATCAGTACAGATTATTTTCTGTATTCGTTTCCATTAAATGTTATTTGATGTATTGTTTGCAAAAGTTAGTTTTTCAGTCTGATTTAAGGATTAATGAATTACTCATTTGTTCCTCCCAATATCACTGCTTATATTTTTGAAGTAACCAGCTTTCATCCTGCCAGGCCAGCAGTTACCAACAGCAAGTCAACTGACAACATTTAAGTTGTCTTTCCTAGTGGAGCAACAGTTGGGAGAGGCTGAAGATTCCTTCTTCAGGGTGGGTGTCCTTACCTGGGTGCCACACCTGAAGGAATTGCTGGCAGAAGCAAAAACTTCACATCCTAAACTGCAGCTAGTTGTGATGTCAGAGAGACGACTGTTGACAACTCATTTAGGATTCAGCGTGTTTCTTACAGCCATGGCTGCATTAGCAATGTTCAGAGCGCAGGGTGAGAAGAAGGTCCTGCTGGGCTAGGAGATGCTGCATAGTTGCAGCTCAGGAACTGAAACACATGTGTCTGGACTGTGGCAGGAAACCAGAGCACCAGAACCCCATACAAACACAGGAAGAAAATACAAACTTTACACTGACAAAATCAGGTTCGAACCCCCTCTATCTGCATCTCAGGCTAAATATCTGTGATCAAACCATCAAGTACTGACTGTTTAATTTCTGTGAATCACACCATCCATGACACTTTCACAATTTCAGATTTCCTTAGACAGTCAGATTCCTGAAAATATTTGCGTACAGTACAGAAGAGCTTCCACAGTCTCCTTGAATCCAGGCAACTTAAAAATATAAATTTTCAGTAAACATTAATTTCAGTTTAAAATGAAAAGGTTTACAATATTAGCACAACAGCTTCTGGAACGACTGTATCCTATGAAACTGGGTCTTCAGAGAATTATTGGCTAAAAATAGTCAGTAAACAAAGAGAATACTGTACAATACAGAGGTGTCAGGTTCAGTTGCTGGTATTTGATGTAAACTGTCAGGACCTGGAAGAGCCATGTGAGGCCCCACAGGGAGGCTCATTGTTACCCCCATGTAACGGCCTTAAAACACAGCGGCGTCTTCAGTGTACACACAACACACGTATGTAACGTGCAACGTTGTGGATACGGAACAAGTGAGGGTGTCGAGTCGCCCTGAGTGATGACAGCACTTCATCCACTGCATCCCTGCTTTTCAAAAGTGCTCCCTTTGAAAACACTACAAACGTACAGCTGTTACACTCACCAGACAAAACACAAACATTTTTCAAAATTTCAAGTGCACTTAAAATTGGTTTTGACATCTGAAGCAAGCTCAGGAAGCAGCTCAGAGTAAAAAAATAAAATCAATTAAACTCATATGAAATCGAGTTGTTTCCCCTCAGTTTTGTGCCACCTTTGGTCCGTTTCTTATTTTCGGCATTACTGCTCTAAGGCACCAAGACAGCGAGAGGAAGTGACACGAGGGGCACAGAATCTCGCTTCTGAAACGTTCCGCACAAAGGTACCTGGAAGGACGGGAGACGGGATATAAACCGACGTGCAAACGGACGGGTCCCTATGCAGCCGCGTTTAGGTCCTGGGTTTGGTTCCTCTAAAGCGTCCGCGAATGTGAGTCCACCGTAGGCCTCTTTGTTTCGTCCTCGTCCTCGTCCTCCCCCAGCGCCCAGCTCTGGACCTTCCCCGTGCCGAACAGAGTGAAGATGAGCGCGCCGGCCCCGCTCACGATGGCCGACACGATGAACACAATCCTCCAGCCCGCCAGGGGGCGCTGTGGCTGCAGGTAGAAACATTGAATTTGGGGTTAACTCACATCCCAAGTGCACCCTGAAGATTAATAACCCATTAAATTGTTACTCTTATTGTTCTCGTGTCCACGGCAACAAGGAAACGTACGTCTTTGGTGAAATAGCCGACGGCGATGGGGGCGACGACGCCGGGGACGGTGCCAAACGTGTTTGTGATTCCCAGCAGCACGCCGGCGTACCTGGAAACAACAGACACACGTGAGGGCCGGAGGCGGGGGAGCCGAACGGCGGGGAGCGACACGGCGATACGGCTGCAGAAGACGGACCGAGGCGCGATGTCAATCTGGTTGATGAAGACTCCGGCGGCACTGGTGCCCCCCAGGCTGCTGGACACGGTGAGGAAGGTGACGGCAAGCGACTCGCTGCAGCCCACGAAGCCGACGGCAGCCAGGAACGCAGCGGGAAGGAGGAGCCCTGCAGGGGAGCGGCAGAAACACGGCGTTCGTACCACACGCAGGCGTGTTGTTACTGAGCGCCCCTGCCCCCACCCCCCCACCTGTGAGGGTGAAGATCTTGCGGACCGCCGTGACGCTCATCAGCCCCCTCTCCAGGATGCTGTCGGCCACCACGCCAGACACGACGGAGAAGAGCCAGGCGCCGAGGTAGGGCAGCGCGGACAGGAAGCCGTTCTGAGACCCGTCAAAACACGGCAGGGAGGAAGGTCAACATTCGCCGCTCAAAGCTCTGCCCCCTTCCCCACCCCACTTCATGGTCCCACCTGGCTGAGGTCAAAGTGCAGCACGGTGTCCATGTAGGTGGGCAGTGAGGTGAGCAGGGTGTAGTAGCTCCAGTTGGAGCACATCTGGGAAACGATGATGGTCCACAGAGGCACGGAGAGCAGCATGGGCAGCAGGGGCAGCGACCAGCCGTGGGCTTGACCCTGGATCACCGCAGGGGGCAGGGTCAAACGCCACAACTCTCAGTCCAACTTCAGTTTGTCAGGAAGACAACAGTGTTCACTGCTCACAACATCAGGGGGATAAACATTTCCTTCACACAGTGGGTTTTTTCGTGATGTCATTCATCTCTGCAAAGCCACACACAAACACACCTGCGCCCCAATGGAGCTGGTGATGTAATCTCTCTCTTGGACACTGATGCGTGGGTGAGACCGGGGTTCATCTGACACCAGGAGGAACCAGAACACGGCCCACAGACAGCCAGCGCCCCCTGGTGGTGATCATCACAGACTGTTGACAGAGAAAAGCACCGCGCNTTCATCTGACACCAGGAGGAACCAGAACACGGCCCACAGACAGCCAGCGCCCCCTGGTGGTGATCATCACAGACTGTTGACAGAGAAAAGCACCGCGCGTGTGTGTGTGTGTGTGTGTGTGTGTGTGTGTGTGTGTGTGTGTGTGTGTGTGTCAGAGAGAGAGAGAGAGAGAGAGAGAGAGAGAGAGAGAGAGAGAGAGAGAGAGAGAGAAAGTGACAGCCCTCCTCACCACAGCAGTAGAAGACCGCTGGCCACCCAAGGGTGTGGCAGATGAAGCCGGTGAGGGGAAGAGCGATGAAGGCGCCGAAGTTAGACCCCGCCCCTGAGAAGCTTATGAGACGTGACCTTTCCAGGGGCGGAGCCCATCGTGCCCACATAGCCATCATGGCTGGAAACGTGACACCCTGAAACGGTCACACAGTAGAAGAGTTGGCACGTTACGCTGCTGCAGAGGACACACACCTTGGCATTTCCACTTCAGCATTTACCCATAATACTCTGCTGTCCACGTCTCAAAATACACCGTCTTCAGTTATTTCATCTTCAAGTGGCTTCAGATACAGTCTATATCCCCCCCACACTTAGTTTGGTAAATCCCACATCCCATGCTCTCTCTCTCTTTCTGACACACACACACACACACACACACACACACACACACACACACAGTCACAAACTCTCTCTTGCTCTTACATTCACACACACACACGCACCTGATTCCTTGCTACCCGGTCTNACACACACACACACACACACACACACACACACACACACACACACACACACACACACACAAAGCTGCCTCTCACCTCCCCGAAGCCCTCCAGGGCACGCAGGGCGAAGAGCCATGGAACCCCCAGCTGAGCAGCGAGAGGGGTGAAGAGGGTGAGCACTGCAGTGCCCAGCACCCCTCCACCCAGAAAGAACCGCCCACCAAGTCGCCCAGCCAGGTACCCCCCTGGGATCTGGGTCAGTAGGTATCCAAAAAAGAATGCCCCCTGCAGGAAGCCCTGGGTGGCCGAATCCCACGGATACCGGGGAGCCTGTAGAGAGGAAACGAGAGTGTGAGTGCGTGTGTGTGTGTGTGTGTGTGTGTGTGTGTGTGTGTGAGAGCGGGCGCTGCAGGACAGACCCTCACCTTGTTTGCCTGGTCCGGCTGGACACTGCTATTGACCTTGGGCTCGGGGCCGGGACACTCGTCACCTGTGCTCTCGTTGCGGCGCAGTGCAGCGTCGGTGCTGTTCACCATGGCAACCATGGCGACGCTCAGGTTCACCCGCAGCCCATAGACGACGGCGAAGCCCAGGAACATGAGCACAGCCAGGTTACTGCGCACAGAGCAGCAACGCAGAGGCAGGGCTGAGGGGGGGGGGCACTGTTAGTGTCACACAGCTTCACCACACACACACACACACAGTCACAAACTCTCTCTTGCTCTTACATTCACACACACACACGCACCTGATTCCTTGCTACCCGGTCTCTCCAGGAGGGGCGTGACGTCATCACCGCTGTCACTGTCTGAGTTAATGGAATGATCCCGGTGTAGTGCCATGGCAACCAGGTACAGGGATTCAAAAGCACCAGGATGACCTGAATGGCGGTATTATGGCTCCATTGTGACCAGGTGACCTGTGGTGAATGAATGATTGAGTTGGGAGGAACAAGTACAACACCTGAGGATATGGAGGGGCCGCTGGGACAGGGACAGGCAGGGGACAGATGGGGGGGGACAGAGCCTTCTGCCATCATGTGCTGGGAGGTTATGTTACAGAAGCTGAGTTGCACAGCTGAGTGGGGGGGCAGGAGGAGTGACACACAGGGCTAACAGCAAACACACACACACACACACACACACACACACACACACACACACACACAGTCTGACTGCTCTCAATTCAGCCATATTCATGTGAAACTGGAAAACAGGTTAAAAAATGACCACAGCAGGTACGGGGGGTAATCATTTAGTAACACAGGTTTATTCAACAGCACAGTGGAATGCTGGGACATAAACCCACTGACCCTGTGACAGGTGTCACAACAAAGGGATGACAGAGGAAGATACGACAACACAGTGAGTGACACACAGGCTCGGTCCCGCCTCAGCTGTGTTTCAAAACAAACTGCTGGGAGGGAAGGAGTGTGTGTGTGTGTCTCTCCATGGTCTCACTTCCCTCGTCCGCCGATGCACGACTTCCCTTGGTCGAAGCCAGCTTTACCCACACAACTTTAACTTTCATAAGAAGACTCAGTGACCCCGGGAATCCAAACTCACCACAGTCACGTCACCACCGTAAACACCGCGCGTGAATCATGTCGTTAATGTGACCGTTTGTCGGCAGATAGACTGTTTACTGCGGAATACTGACGTTCAAAGTGTTTACCTGACAGGTGTGAAGCAGAGCGCTGCGTGGCGGGGATCGACGGTGAACAAACGCGGGTCCAGAGCGGGTCCAGAGCGGGTCCAGAGCGGCGCTCCCGGCATCACCCGGCGCGCGCCTCTGCCGCGGACCGAAGACGGAGGAACTTTACACAGGGCGTCACGTGACACCGCCCCCGGTGAGCAGCCAATGAGCGCTCGAGGAACGTCTCGCGTCCATGATCATGTGATGCGGAAGTAACTCTAGGCTCTTTTTTACTGACTAAACAAATAAAAGAAGAACAACCAGCCGATGTCAACCACTGAAAAAAATTGAAAAAAGCCACCGGCGACCTTGTATGTTTCACAGACTCTTAAACAAGTCGGCTTATCGTCTTAATGACCTCCCAGTTAATACAGGTTTTAAACGGAACATGCGCAGAAAAACAGGTATTTTGTGGACCCGGGGAGATGGACTGGCGCCCTCTGTGACGTCATTAAGACCATTCGTATGATGCGGAAGTGTCTAAGTTTCTGCGCCATTAGCCGCTGCGCTTTTGCGGGGGGGCTGATAAACAGGTTTCAGTCGGAGTGTAAACACATGACCCACCCCCCCCCCGTCCCCCCCCCGACATCACATGACCTCGCTGCTCTCGTCTCTTCCGAACGCCTGACGCCGCGCGCTCTCGTGCCGCACAATTGCATTTTTCAACTTTCTCCGCGATGATGGACACGCGCGCTCTGCTGGTGGCGGCGGCGCTGCTGGGGGTGGTGGTGCGCGCGAGTCCGACAGGAGGCTCCAACGGCAGCCTCCCCCTGGTCCTGTGGCACGGAATGGGTGAGAATGTCGCCTGTCGGCACAAACGGAAATTAAAGTTCAACACTGAGAGAACGAATAGAGTTTGACTGACGTGAGAAACGTGGAGTAGAAACAGTGTAATAACGGAGAACAGTACAGCAGTGTGGTGTAACTCTAAAGCAAAGTGAACATTGCAGCCTCTGGGTGTCACTTCCTCCTTTAAAGGTTACAGGTGACTACTGCTTTTGTGACTGTGTGTGTGTGTGCCCCCCACCCCACCCCCAGGGGACAGCTGCTGTAACCCCCTCAGCATGGGTGCCATCAAAAAGATGGTGGAGGAGGAGATTCCAGGGATCTACGTCCTGTCACTCAAGATCGGCAAAACTGTCATCGAGGTACTGCCCCCTGCACGCCATGTCCCAAATCCGTCCCACGTCCAGCTGTGTGTGTCTCCACTGACTGATGGTCTCCTACCCCCCAGGACACAGAGAACGGCTTCTTCATGGACGTGAACCAGCAGGTGTCTGTGGTGTGCGAGCAGCTCACCCAGGACCCCCAGTTCAGAGGGGGCTACAATGCCATGGGCTTCTCCCAGGGGGGGCAGTTCCTGTAAGTGGGAGAGGCAGTAAGAGGTGGGGGTCCGGGACTCTTTAGTGTCAAAACAGGATTTTTTTTAAACCCCCATTTCACTCCAATGTCAGGAGGGCCGTGGCTCAGCGGTGCCCCTCACCCCCCATGAAGAACCTCATCTCAGTGGGGGGGCAGCACCAAGGTAAGACACAGTCAGTGGAGATGTCACTCAGTGTGTGCGTGTGAAGCCCTGTGGAAAGGTCCCCACTGTGTGTGTGTGTGTGTTCCAGGAGTTTTCGGCCTGCCCAGGTGTCCCGGTGAGAACTCAGCCATCTGCGACTTTATCCGCAAGAAGCTCACCTCAGGCGCCTACACAGACCTCGTGCAGAAGCAGTGAGCACATCACCGTGTGTCACTGTGTGTTTGAGTGACAGTGTGGGTGTGACGGTGTGTGTTAGAGCCACAACACCAAACTGTCCCTCTGTTTGTCAGTCTGGTGCAGGCGCAGTACTGGCACGACCCCCTGAATGAGGAGCTGTACAGAACACACAGCCTCTTCCTGGCCGACATCAACCAGGAGCGGGTCAGCCCCCCCCCCACCCCCACATACACACACACACACACACACACACACACACACACACTTTCCTCACCTGTGTTCCTGCCCTTAACATTTAAATAGATTTAAAATATCACCTTGCAGTAACTTCAGTGAGCCTCTCCCCCCCCCAACCCCAGGCTGTGAACGAGAGCTACAAGAAGAACCTCCAGGCTCTCAACAAGTTTGTGCTGGTCAAGTTCCTGCAGGACACCGTTGTGGACCCCGTCGACTCAGAGGTACCGCGGTACAGGGTGTCTCACTGAATGGACTGATGGTCAGAGTAACGGGGTAAAACAGAGTGATGGGAAATAACAGGTTTGTCCTGCTTTTGTCTCCACAGTGGTTTGGCTTCTTTAAAGCTGGTCAGGCTGTGGAGACAGAGACTCTGCAGGAGAGCGACTTGTACAGAGAGGTGGGGACACACACACACACACACAGGGTGTTTTCGGGAATGTCATTGGATTGTGCCAAAGTCTGTTTTACCCTGAAACTTGGTAAATTAACTGCTTCTGGGATCAGTGACTCAGTGGGACTGTGTGTCACATCGTGATGGGGGTCAGTTTGACGTGTGTATGTGTGTCTGCAGGACCGCCTGGGTCTCGCTGTCATGGACAAGGCAGGAAAGCTGGTGTTCTTGACCTCTGATGGGGACCACCTGCAGTTCAACCGGGCATGGTTCACTGCCAAGCTGCTGCCGTACCTGCACTGAGAGCATCCCCCCACACACACACACACACACACACACACACACCCCTGGTTTGACCTGCTGTTACTACAGTCCTCAAATTGACTCCTAACATCTGATCTTTACCACAGTAAGAGCCAGTAACCCAATGACAGTAATGAACATGTAACAGGAAGTGAAATTTGACATTGAGATTTTGTATTTTAATCAGAAATAAAGTTGGTTGAAAATTGCAGTGTGTTTGGTGTTTGGGGGGGGGGGGCACCTGTTCTCCACCCGCAGCTGACACCATGGGGGGCAGCAGCACTCGGCAGGTGGACAAACCAGCACGGCCACAGTGGTAACGGTTACCATGGGTACCACTTCAGGGCTCCTGGACACAAACCAAAAACCTTTGTTGCCCCCCCCCCCCCTGCAGCCACAGAGAACAAACATCTATTAGTAATTGTTTTTATTGCATTTATTAAGAGGTCGTCCTCAAGTGCTCATGATAACCGACAATCTGTGACCCCCGAGAGGAACAGGCAGAAAACAGTGAATGGAAATGTTATAAAAAAAAAAAAAAAAAAAACTCCACCAAAGCAACACAGAGAGGAACTTTGGGGGGTGTCTGGGGGGAGGGGGCAGTCCTCAGACACAGGCAGTTGTTCCCACTCAGCCACTTGGACCACTTCACCACCAGGACGTTCTGAGGATCAGCGTGAAGCTGTCAAAACCCTGCAGACTGTGACTGAGCGTCACCACCGCTCGCACACACACACGCGCACTGTGAAAACGGCCCAACTGAGCAGTCGTCTCTTCTCACTGGCGCGAAACTGGTCAGCGGGGGCCCCCCCACACGGGAGGCTGGGAATGTAGCGAACGGTCGGTGGCGTCTGGAATGGACAAGGGAAACTTTGAGGGTTTTTTTTAAACAATTTTCATTCGGTTGCGACAGCGTTTCCTTCTCCTCGGTCCCCCTCTGGCCGCGGTGGAGCACAAGCGCAGACGAGGAGCCACACGAGGCTAAATGTGCTTTACAGTTGAAATTGCATATATGGAGCTCAAGTATCCACCCCCACCGAGGGGAAAGGGTGCTGGCCAGACCCTCGGCCCTCCTGATTGGCCAAGTTAAAACAACTTAATCCATTACAATTAAGTCCCTGTTTTGGCTGTTTTTAAGCTCCCTGTGTTTGCTGAAGTGTCCAAATATAAAGACAAAAGCAGTAAACACCTTTTTTTCCTTCTTTTTTGGCAAATTGTGTATGTTGGCCAATTTACTGGGAAGCTGCTTCTTGCGATTGGCTGAGGGGCTGCTCGGGGTTTAGCAAGCACTCCTCCCATTGGTTCGACAAAGGAGCAGCTGCCACTCATACTGCAGGGTGGGGGGGGGGGTCAGACAGGGAAGAGGGGGGACATCAGTCTGCGTTGTGATTGGTCAGTCGGTTGGTCACCCAGGTTCAAGTTGTGGTGGTGTGGGGGGGGGGGAATACTCTTCTATCCTGCAATCTCTGTTGCTGTGGTGACCAGCTTCTTGCCGTCCCAGATGGTTTTGAACTGCTCTGGTATCGGGAGCTCAGTCTGGGGGGGGAGACAAAAGAGCCATCAATTCCACTGACCCACTCCCCAACCCCACACCCCCCAACACAACCCACACAGTCAGTGTTTGCAGTTGGAAAGTGAGTAAAACCCGTTATTCCACCCCCCCCACCACCACTTACAAAGTCCCCCCCTTTGCCAGGCACGAGGACGTTCATCTCGGAGCTCTTGGCACTGACGATCTCACAGTCGAGGGAGGTGGCGCTCAGGTACACGTGGCAGCCGTCCGTCTTGTTGATGGAGATGGTGGGCACCTTGCCCATCACCTGGGGGGGGGGGGGGGTAAAAAAAAAAATCAGTACAAACTGCCCCCTGCTGCTCTGTCACCAATGTGCAGGGGAGAATTACGACAGGGTAGACAGACGTCCGCGCCATTGCAGACGCCAACGCAGCGCTGCTCTGGAGCCTCACAAGTGCCAAGGCTGACATTCTCTGCATGGACGTGAACAAAGCATGATGGGTATTCAGCTGCACGCCACATCGCGGGGTACTTGAGCCCTCCTCCCACAACCATTTTCAGCTCTAGTTTCCACTGAAAACCAAACAAAACCCCTCTGGACTTTCAAGTTACACCCAAGTTCCAACTGTGGCCACAAGTCAGCGTCACTGAACCCAGGCAGAACTTCCCCAGATTCTGTGAAATGTACAAAGCCACTTCTGCATCAAAAGGTTTCTTCTTTCCGTTTCACCCCCCCCCCCACACACACACACACACACACACACACTCACCTGCAGTTTGACATCCTTGCAGTTGATCACCTCCACAATCCCCACAACATCATCAAACACCAGGCCCAACTTTTTGCAGTTGTCTGCGAGAAAGAGAGGATGAGGAGTGTTACAAGTGCAGCTGCTGTCCTGCCAGAGAGACGTTCGGACGCACTGACGTACCCAGGGTGATGGAGTTGATCTTGCCCTTCACCTGCAGGGTGCTCTTGTTGCACCTGAAGGCGTAAACCACCTGCTTCAGCTCCGTGTCGCTGATCACCAGGCCCTGCGCACCCTCCTGGTTCTCCTGCGGGGGGCGACAGAGGGTGAGTGAGCGAGACGGAACACGCTGGCGTCACCCGTCCCTGAGGCAACAGCACGAGTGCAAGTGACTGTAAGGGTGTGTCACAATTTGCCACCCCAGCTCTCTCACCACTCTCCACTTCTTGCCTTCCAGCTCCAGGATGGGGGGTCCCGTGTGGGAAGGAGCAGCAACTGCCACGGGGCGAGGGGTCGAGAAGGGCTTGGGGCCAGTGCGCACCGGACCCCCGTGGGTCTTCAGGGCCGGGTTCTTGTGCGTCTTCTGATCATCAGACACATGTTTCAACCCTGCAAAGCAGCATGAGAGAGGAAAGCACTAAAACTGACAATTATTACCCCCGTTGGTGTACGGTGGACATCGTGTTGGGTTTTTCATAATACAGGAACTACAATTGCGCGCGCGCGCGCACACACACACACACACACACACACACACACACACACACACACACACACACACACACAGAGAGAGAGAGAGAAAAAGAGAGCAAAGTCCTCAGAGCAGGAAACACAGCCTCACCCTTGGTGATATCAGCCCCCTTGTTGATGGAGGCGAACAAGGCATTGCGGGAAGTTGCCCCCGAGTCCCCGGCAGCAGCCGATTGCTCGAGATCACATGGAGGAGGAGGCGGTCCAGGGGGAGGTGGAGGAGCACCCCCAGCAGGACGAGCTGGTGCAACAGAGGATGCCGAGGCCACAGGACCCTGGGGAAGGAAGAGGAAGGAGGAGACGGGTTTGACCAAAGAGCCCAGGTGGTGGACGACTCAGCGGGGGGTGGGGGAGGGGTGTGGAGCTCACCGTTTTACTCCAGCTCAGACCAGTGGTGTGGTGCTGCTTGATGTAGTTCTGCAGCTCCGTCCAGATGGACAGGTACATCTTCACCCAGTCCACGTGTTTCTTGTCCCTGACAGGCAGATGCATTGGAGAGGAGGGGTGAGAAGCGCATTTCAGGAAGAGTCACGTGACACAAGAGCAGGAACTGTGGCGGCGGCCAAGATGAGGTGTGAAACGGGAGATGAGGAAGCAAGCAGACGGCGAGACCGTTTCGTGACTAAACGAAACCAACGAGGCGACAGCGATCGACAGAGAGGACGGGGGAGGGAAAAGCAAGGGTCTCACTCACTTTTCCTTGTACTCTTTGAGGACACGGTTGGTGTAGAACGTAGCGGCGTCCTGCATCTCCTTCACGTAGGGACCGGGCTTCGGTGCCTGGTGGGGAATGAGAAGAGCCGTATCAAAATATACTGTCTGGTTATCACACGCCGCTGGTGCCAGTGGGCTGCGCCTTCTGGGCTGCGCCTTCTGGGCCCTGGGAAGGCACTCGAAGCAGAGCCCTCAACCTGACTAATCCCTACATCTTCACTCCTCAGCAGCACACTTGTTTCAAAGCTTCCAGGAAGGAAGACTGTTTTAGACAGTTACTGAAACACCCATCTAAAAACGCAGAACTGACTCTGCCTTCCATTGTACTCACCATGGCGACCCAGCCGAGGGCGGGGACACTCTCGCTGACGGCGGACAGGTGGTTGAAAAACGTGGATGAGCGGTTTTGCTCTCGGAAAGTCTGCACTTGCTGGATCACTTTGGAGATCGGCGCCAGCAGTGCAGACATCACAGCCTGGTGGACACAAACAGAAACATAGCATAACAACAAACTCTTTTAAAAACAAAACAAACAAAAAAAAAAGTGTGATAAGGCCTTGCTCCCGAACTCACATCAGAGGGCTTCTGGGAGTTGGACGCTGTGACCAGGACCTGCCTCTGGCAGGAAAACGCCTGCTTCATCATCTCCGCCTGAGAAAGGGACACACAAACAGGTACAGAGGTGTAAGGACATCTTCCACTTAATGGAGAACATGGATGGAATCCCCCCCCAAGGGATAGATAAAAGAACCAAGACGGAGAGTGTGGTGATAAACAACGAGGAGGCCAGCCGGGTCACAAGGTCCCTCACTGTGGGGCACTCGCTCACCTGTTTCTGCACATCGCCCCCAATCTGCTGGCTGAGGGACAGGTACGCCTCCACAGGGCCCGAGATGAAGGCGTCATAGGCCTCCACAAACACCGACAAGGCTGCAAGACACAGCGCTCTGCTCACTTATCGCCACATTTTAAAAATAATCCTTTCAATAATCAACAGTTATTCTGTTAAAGGCTGTGTGTGTGCACGCATGTACCTCCAGTGCCGCCTCCGCTAGAAGCACTGCCTCCGGACACAGCCTCAAGACGGCTCACAGCCACCTCCAGGCGCTGCACCAAACTTGCCAGCTCAGCCATACCTGAAGAGAACAGGGGGAGGAGGGACAGGTCAGCGGGGGTCCACGACCGCTCACAGCCAGTAGCAAAAACACAAGGTACCAAGATCCACCACATGGGGGCACCAGAGCTCAAGCACCAGGGGTAGGGTGGGGTGCTGGGTGTGGCAGGGTGCAAACAGGTGACAGGGCAGTCAAATTACACCCCCTTCCCCCCACTCCATCTTCTTCCTGTATGTTACCATCTCTTCGGCCCACGTCACACATTTCCTAAGATCCGTATCACGCAATTAGTCCGCGCATTTCGTCCAAAGTGCATCGATCAGAGCGCCGTTCCTGCTGAGCGAAGCCGGCTCGGCGCCTCAAGGTCCAACAGCAGCGCTGCTCCCGAGACTCAAACCTGCAACCTAGCACTTCCCTATTGAAACTTGTCCGCAGACCAGGAAAGGGCCTCTGAGGTCAGCTGAGATATTTAAGGAAGTGCAGCAACAAGTCCAAGCAAGCGCCTGCACGCACACACACAAAATCAAAAACACAATTACACAACAGACGTGGAAACCCGACACCCCCGGTGACTCACCCTGAGGAATGTTCACCTGAGGGGCCAGAACGAACAACAACAACAACAACAACCACATGTCTGTGTGAGAGTTTGGGTTAAATATAGTCAGCAGATGTGAACTGACCTCCCATCACTGGCCCTCAATGCAGGAGGAGGAAAGAGCTTCATTTGCATATGCTAAATAGCAACTTAGTATTTATTCATTTGGAAAAAGACAGACAGCAGGGAGAAAATTGGTGAGCAGGACACTGTAGTGTGTCCAGTGGGGGGTCTGGTTCCCTCTTCTGGGACGGACGGACGGACGGGGACACACACACCCGGTTGTCTGACACACAACAACGAGAACTTCCTGCAGCACAAGTGCTGACACGAGCTCCACCTTCACCTGAACACCCATATTTCTATCTGGGGGGCGGGGGTTGCCGTGGTTCTTGTTTTGGGTCACAAACACAGTTCGTCAACCGCAGCGCCCCCCATGTTGCGCAACAGCCGCTCATAACCAACATTCCACAGCAATAACAACGATCACACAAAGACAGTGACACACACCTTCAGCACACAGCGCTCGTTCCGTCCCACCCCTCCCTCACACTCACACTCACACTCACACTCACACCACCGAGATTAGTTTACCTGAGCGCCCAAGTGTGCGCGCGCGCTGCGTTTCTGTGACATTTGCCTCACCTTGTGGTACATCTGTTCCATATTTACCTCCCGACCCGCTGCGGCTCATTCGTGTCCGCGCGCTGCGACGGCGGAAATAGGGCAGGCCGCGCGCGCCGCTGCGGAGTTGGGGGGGGGGGGTGGGGTTGGGTAGGGTTGGGTTGCGGTCCCAGCCGGTGCGGTTCTCGCCCAACGGTCCTCGGTAACGGTCGCCCACAGGTAACGCGACATACCCTGAGCGCGAGCCAGTGCACTTCTCCGCCGCGCTTCCTGTATCACAGCTCCCCCCGCGTGACGCGGCTCGCCTCTCACAGCTGAGGCGGCTTTTCACTCCAGTTCCTCCGCCGACATGTCGCCCGGTCCTCTGAGGCGGCCTTACAGCCACCGCTCGCGTCAAACCAGCTCCGGACTGCGGACACCGCATCAGCCGGCGGCCGCTCGCAAAGAACGTCGCGTTCAGACAGCAGCACCGCCCTCTTACCTTGCACTCAACCCGGGGCTGTTTCGCGTCCTCAACCTGCGGCACGTCGCTCCGTGTGTGTGAGTGTGTATCTGTGTGTGTATCCGCGCGCCTCCACCCTCCTCGGTCTTCCTGTAACGAGCAGCAGCGTTCCCAGCAACCTCTGCGCGGTGCGCCTGCCCAGCGCGCGCACCCATTCCTTTCCCTTATAAGGAGAGGAGAGAGAGCGCGAGCCGGGCTTCCGGCCGCCTTCCGCGTGTGGTTGATGATGCGAGCGCGAGATGCGCGTCTCTGCTGCCCCTTGTTTACAGCTAACAGGGCGCCGTCGCAAAAAAGACTGTGTAAAGACTGAAATAGAGCGCACGTAAAAATACCCCCCAGCTGCAGGGTGTGGCGCGACTGTCATGGCGCCTGAGTGATGGTCGCGTCATATCGCGAGACACGCGCAACAGTCCGCTGCTGCTACCCTGGTCCGACCTCCATTGCTGAGGGGGTGACGGCCAGTTCCAGCAGAGCAGCAACATGCCAAGGTGTTTTCATGTTTGCTGAGGTTCTCAAATACACATCATTCTTCATGCAGCCTGAGAGAAAGTTTGGCCAACATGGACACCAACCCCCTCCGTTCCCACCGGCCTGACACCAGCAAACGGTCCACACCCCAAACCCTTGTGCGCCATCCACAAGAGGAGACTTAAAAGGTTTAACCTTAAATCTCATTACAGTAGGAGACTTCAAACCTGTCACACCTGCAGCCAACCAGGTGAGGAAGTGATTATAGAGCCTGTAAAACTGCTCAACATCCTACGACTTGGCAGGGAAAAGCAGCGCAGTGCCATTCGCAGGATCTGGTGGTTTAACTCAGATTTTACTCTACTGCAGTGATTCTCCCAACCTGGTCTCTGAGGTGCAGGCCTGGGCCTGATGGTGCAGCAGCTGCATCGCTGCACAAGGGCATCAGGAAGCCTCCTGAACAGACAGCCTGTCCGTCACCCGCTGAGGACCAGAAGACCCAGCTTCACCTGCAGCTGCTGAGATCCACAAGGTTGAAGCACTTTCAAGAAGTCAAGGGGATTCAAGCCAAGATGTGCTTAGCAGTGGAGTAAAGCAGGATCGAGAGGTCAGGCGCACATCTGAGAGTGAGAAGCTCTTTGTAGCTGCTTATGGGGGAAGAAGACAGTGCTGAGGATGATGAAGACTGATGAAGACATGATTCAGCGCTCCATCCTGAAACGGCAGCAGTTGGTGAGTTTCTGCCCCGTTGTCCCTATTAATTATTCAAGACCACCGTCCCCATTGGGGGGGGGCTCATTTCTGTGTTGCAGCGGTATTTTCGGATGCATGACGCATTTCGTGATCCACATTTCTGCAGAGAAGGCAGGACCTGCAGGACAGTCCACGTGAGACAGAAGCACCTCTGCAGCGCACAGCTGGAGCTAGCTAAATACCTCCCCATCTGCCATCAATCGGAGCTGCTGCCGCCAAGAGCAACCAATGGCGCCAGTCACCTTTCCCTTCAAAATGCGGGTGTGGTTGGAGCTCTCGCCTCCGAACGCGGGACCTTCCTTTTCCAACCCCCACTCTTGCTATAGTTTCCTTCATCAAGGTGGGACCATCCTGCTGTCTAAATGGATAAATGTGAGCAAAGCTCATTAACACCGAGTCGCGCAGAGGTGATTGGCTGATCTGCTTCTGTAAAAGCCATCAGTTGCTCTGGAGAGGTCACCGATTAGAGGCGTCAGCACAACAACTGTGGCACATTTAGATGGCATGAGAAATACACTCGGGTTCCTGTGGAGAGAAAGTGTTAGATGCTGTATGAATCTGTCAATACAGCTCATACCCGTGGAGACAGACCACCTGGAATCCCGCCTGTACAGATGTAGCACAAGCCGCGTTTACATAAACGGCTGCAGCACTAAATCGGGGTGCAAATTAGCGTTGGCCAAAAACACATGATGTTGCATAATGTCCTCAGCCACCGGCAATGGTTTGCAATGGAAACACATCTTCATGACTCATGCAAATGAAAGCAAGAGTTGCTACACACTTAAACATTTCCCTCTTTAATTCACAGGTAATCCAGTTCAACCAGGTCCAGTCACAGAATGGAAGAAATCCTTCAGCTAAAACAAAGGTAAAAGTCAGAACTGTAACAAAGCGAACACAATAATCCCTTCATTCTACTGCTCTCCAGCCTGACTGCCCCGGATGCGGACTGCGTTTCCCACGCTGCCATGGGGCATCGCGAAGAAAGGGGTATTCTCAGCAAGTGCATTCAGGCCAAATCGTCCCCGGGGTGAGGGGGGCACACAAATACGTTAAGTAGAACTGTGCTTTCTGGGTCATCCCTCTAAAGTAGTACAGACAAAAGTAAATCACAGTAAACGTCAGCAAGGACAGACCTTCCTGCACCAGTGGCATCGGCCATGTGCTGAGGGGACGAGGTGAGACGAGTCGTGACTGCTGCTACTGTCAGCTCACCACCAATGGGGCCCGAACACCAGGAGACCGACACTGGGGGGCGCTGCAGAGCTCAGTCTCAGCAGGGTGGGGTCACAGACAGGCAGCCGTGATAAAGTGCATCGAAGTGAAACACAGATGAAAAGGACAGTAGGTAAAGTTGTCCTCCAGGATGTAGCCGTCAAGTTTTCCGTCGTGTGACGCGTCCCCCCCCCCCCCCCTGCAGGCCACCTCCTGCACTCACACAAAATGGGCTTCATTGTTTGCAGGTTACCATGGCAATGCACAAGGTGCTGCATGGTGTCCCTCAGCCAATGCATGTGCAAGACAGAAAACACACACACACACACACACACACACACACACACACACACACACAAGCGCGCAGGTCGGGTCTTTTGGCTCAGGTTTACAGTGAGCCCGACCTCGGGGGGGTTGGCTGACGGGGTACATTCTCAGTGTTTGTAGGGTACAGGTGCCACAGTCATAGGGCTGTGGACTGGGGTTTCCCCATCTCTTTTGGCTCAGTGGGGGTGCAGTGGCAGGTAGGCATGTGGGAGGGGTCAGGGTCTGTCGCTGAGAGCAACATCCCCCCCCCATACAGCTTCTCAGTGTCCGTGTGTCATGCGTGTGACATGACTTCAGCAGAGAGGGGGGAGGGATCTGGGGGGAGGGATCTGGGTGGGGGGGCCCCCCCAAACACACCTCCCGCATCATGGTTGCTATAGCAGTTCCTCCCTCTGCTTTTTGGCCCTTGTGGGGCCCTGGCCGTTACGGAGGGCGCTGTTCTGGGGTCGCAGCAGCTGACCCCTCTCCTGCTCTGTCCAGGGGGGGCCCTCACGCCCCTCGTCGCTGTCCAGGTCCGAGTCGGAGCGCATGAGTGCGGAGGAGGAGGGGGCAGGGACCGGCTTCAAGCGGCCTGGTACAGAGACAAAACGGACGACTTATTTTGGCTCTTGCAGTTTGTTTAGGGTTACAGCGTACGAGTTCACAATAAAAAAGCGAGCGGAAAAATAATAATAAAAAGTTTAATTTGTTATCCAGGCAATGATGGTAACTTTGAAGATGTTTGAATCGTTTTGCCAGACGCTGTGCTGCATGTGTTTGTCCTACCTGCTCGGGGAAGCTGCAGTTCCATGCTGTACTGCTCATCGGCCTCCAGCATCTTGTAGCGGCTCTTCCTGCGCAAGCGGCTTTTACGCCTGCTTCACACACGCGCACACACACGCACACGTGTATTTTTAACCAACCTGACAGATACACTGATGTTTCAACTGTTCAAAACATCCAATTAAGTTATGAGTCAAAAGCCGTCGCACAATTACACACCAGCAGGGAGAAAACAACAGTAACAAACCCCCAGTGGAGCGTCCAGCGTCTCACCTGCGGCAACAACACACGACCCCCCAGACGAGCGTCGCCACAGCAACCACAATGGAGAAGGACGCGATGGTGACGTAGAGCACGCTCCACTCTGGAAGACACAGAGAGGAGCGTATGAAGTGCAGGGGACGAGAGGAGGACACAAGGTGACTGACTGGACGCTGCGTCCCGCCTCCTCACCGCAATTGCTCTCAGAATCTCCCAGTTGGACGCGGAAGAAGTTCTCCATCCAGAAGGGGTGGCAAACACAGCGGCGCGTGAAGGAGTCGCACTCGCCGTGGCTCGAGCAGTTCAGCTGGCAGACTGTGGGAACACGGATGGGGGGTGGGGGTTACGTCATTACTGTAACCAGGTGGGGGGGTGGGAGTCACATCGTTACTGCCACCAAAGGGGTAAAGCAGAAATACTCACTGACGGTGTCCACTCGTCGTGCCTTAAAAATGAGGAAATCGTTCTTCTGTTTGCGAAGTTTGTTCCGCAGCTCCACGGCAACACCGTACCCGGGCAGAGGGGGGCGCCCCGGACCTCCGGACACCAGAAACACGATGCGGGTGCTGCAGACAGAAGAGGAAACGGTGAGAGTCGGGCAGAAGGCACGTTAGCGACTCGATGTCCCCGCGTGACCTCTGACCTGTGCTCGTTGAAGGCGCTGACCTCCCGGACGGTGATGTCACTGTCCAGCACACCGAGGAGGACGCCCACCTGGCGGAGCAGCATGTCTCTCTGGCGGTGGGACACCTGTGATATAGCCACCTCTAGGACGAGCTCAACCAGGTCCCGCTCAAATGCGTCTGATTGGATGGAGACGCGGTGACATCATCAGCGCAGGGCCGAGTGTTATTTTATTATGTGGAAAGGGGACAAAGTTACGAACATCTCCCAGGAAATTCCCAGCTGCTCGTTCAAACGATTCTTTCAGATGGTTTAGGTTCATCTGGGGTGTAAAACCTCCCTAACATGTAAAACCACATTAAGCCTCAGCAAATTTAACTAACAAATATTTCCAGGGTTATTTCCACGGCTCACAAATGAGAAAATTTCCTAGAGCATGTGAAAAAGCATCTCCCCCCCTGGGGGGGGGGGGGGGGGACTCATTCGCTGCAGTGGTGTTTAGAACCTGGGTCTACGCTCCTTTTGTGGNGGGGGGGGGGGGGGGGGACTACGCAGATTTCCCAGCATTCCAAGCTGCAGCCATGGCTGCTTCCCTGCTGCTCCAGCTGGTACCTCTTTTTATGCAAGTCAGCGCATAAAACACCCAGACATCCTCAAGCAGGACATCCACGGCCTCCTCACCTCTGACATTTGGTGACGCTGCCTTGTAAACCCGTCAAGTCAACAGACAGGGGAACCAAACACAAGTGAATTCTGACTCAGGAATGAGTCTTAATACAACTAATTTCCCATGTTTGGAACTTGTGTCTGGTGTTCCTGAGCGCCGGTGATCAAAAAACAAGATGATGACCATTCACTGTGTCAGTGGGATGAACCAAACAACAACTGGCTTTGAACAGGAGTGCAGACAATGTATTTTCAAGCATTTTAAATTAGTTCCACTGTAGCTTAATGCTGTTTAAATGATTCTTTAGCACCACTGAAGACTTTTGAAAACCCCAAGCAGCACCCACACTCACCTGGCCGCACCTCCACGCTCCCCCTGTCGGAGTTGCTCTGGCCCTTGCCGTCCGTCACCGTGAGCGTGAAGCTGTACTTGCCCTGCACCAGGTTACTGAGCAGCAGTACCGCCTGGTGGTCCGAGCTGTTCAGCACATCCTGCAACGACAGTGTTTGGACATGGTTCTGCAGAAACAAGAAGCTGGGGGGGGGGGGCTAATGAACGCAGCACAGCTGGTGAAAGCCCCCCACAGAGATCCACATGATGGCACACCTCCCCGGGGGGGAAATAATAATAACTACCCAGAAAGGAGGGCTTCGTTTCCTCAGGGAACTAATAAGTAGAACTACGTTGGGGACGGACCCTGAAACAACACAGCAAGAGCTCACAGTCTGGGCTTGCTTCTCCCGTGAGCCACAATCCCTCGCAGCCACATTTCCCTGGGGGAGCTAATAACTGTAACACCAGCAGCTGCTCTGTGTGCAAGGGCCCTGGTGACATAAGTCGGATCCACGTTCCTCTGGGGGACACTAATAACTGTAACAGAGGCAGAGCAGGTGTTCGTACCCCGGCCGCAGGGCTGCTCTCGTCGCGGGTCCACAGGTAGCTCATGGGGCCCTTGTCGTCAGTGGAGCGCGAGCCATCCAGAACCGCAGTGCGAACAGGCAGCGAGATGGGTGGGCTAGACACGACCCGTGCAACTGGAGGCTTGTCCACCTCTGCTGGGGACGGAAAGAGTGAGCGAGCGACATGCGCGCGCACGCACACACACACAGGGAGATGGAGGTGTTGCGACAGTCACATTACCCTCTTTGACGATGACCTTCACTGTGTCTGTGCTCTGCAGGTTCCGCTCGTCGGTCACCGTCAAGCTGAACTCGTACTCTCCACTTCGCAGGCCCATCACCGTGGCGACTGCGCTGTCTGCATTCTCGATCTTAACGCCCTCCGGGCCCCTAGGAAAGGTCCGAAGGTAGAGTCGAGTCACTGTCACGTGCACTGATCCAGCGTTAGAGTTCGGGAGGTAAGAAAATGGAGCCAAAATGGCGGAACCCACACAGAGCCAAAATGGCTGCCAGTCAGTCTGAGCATCCACCTGGTTACAGGTGAGGCTGCACAGACAAAGGGGGGATACTGACTTGCTCTGGCTCCAGTGATATGTGGCAATGCGCTGGTCGTCGTTGCTCTTGCTGCCATCCAATGTGGTTCGGTCCACTGGCAGTGTGAGCTCCTTCTCAGGGCCAGCATCCGCCACAGGGGGCTTGTTGTTCTCTATGGGGACGGGTCACGTGAGAAACACCGTCACTTGCGACACCTGATCCTCAATGTCACCAATACCTGCAACCTCTTGCCGACCGAGGCTCACCTGGCTGCACGATGACAGTGACCTGCGCCGTGTCCTGCTGGCCAGCCGAGTCGGTCACCGTCAGCTGGAAGGTGTAGTCTCCCTCCTGCAGGGCAGACAGTTGCAGCGTGGGGGTCCGCACGCCCTGGGGAGGTGTGGGCACACGCTCAGCTTGTTGTCACGGAAACTGTGCGCTGGCACTCACCCGGGCTCCCCCGTGACTCACCTGCATCTCCACCACCTTGCCCTTGCTCTCGGGGCTGAGGGACCACTCATAGGCCAGAGGCTCATGGTCATCTGTGCTCTGGTTGCCATACAGGGTGATTGAGTTCCTGGGCAGGGTGATCACCTGGTTGGGCCCGGCGTTGGCCACAGGACGGTAATCCATGGCCTTGTTCACCAGGAGCGTTGCCTGGGTCGAGTTCTGAGCGCCGTCTGAATCGGTCACCGTCAGACTGTAGCGCAAACGGGAAACAGAGAGGGGTGTGAGGAGGACAACTACATACAGCTGCTGAAGTTATTATGCTGGGGTTAGAGGGGGGGTGCAGCACCACCTGAAGGTGTAGTTTCCAGGGACCAGGTTGGTGAGCGTGAGCAGCGCCGTGTCAGCAGAGACTTTCTCCTCCCTCAGTGGTCCCTTCACTTCCTCCCAGTGCCACAACACTATCTTGTCGTCATCCGTGCTCTCTGTGGGGTTGCAGGGCAGAACGCAGACATTAAAAAAAAAATAAAAATAAAAACAATCAGCTTCTAACAGCAACATCTACTGCCATTTCCTGTGACAATACAGCCACTCCTTTCCAAAGATAAGCACATTTCCCTCTTTATTAATTGCTTTTTCTTTTTTCCTGAAATTCCTAGTTCCAGCACAGCGAACGCAACTTGTATTGACTGTTTAAACCAGAAGACGGCAGCAACGAGCACCCGCACAGAACGGTGTGGAGCCGCCTTAATTCAACTCACTGCCAGTGTTCACAGCTCACACAGTGTCTGTGACCAACAACAAAACGGTGATCATTACACATGACAGAAATTAGTCAACAACTTACTGAATTTGGGGAGACAAATTTTTATTTCTGATCATTTTAAAGTAGGTCAAAATTCTACTTTGAACCCAGACTCTCAAGAAACAGCTGTTAGGATTATTAACTTCTTATTGACTGAAAAGGTGACAGTGAGTCAAAACAACCAGTTATAAACTGACTTCTGTTTACAGTTGTGTTCATAAGCGGAGGAGACTGTGTGTACGTGTAACCAAATGTGACTCACGGCTGCCATCTATCACTGTAGAGCTGGTTGGCAATGAAATCTCCTGGAACTTCGGGGAGACCACAACAACAGGGGGCTTGTTGACGCGCGGTTCTGAGATGGAGAAAGGAGGGGGAGGTTCCTGGGTCAAGTAAGGGAACCACACCTCCTCCACAAGAGCTACTTCATGAGGACCTCTTAACCTACAGACTGCCCTAACTGGGGGTCGGAATGAGGCCGGGAGGTCAGCTGATTACCTGGTTTCACGGTCACATTGACATAGCCCTCTCCGTGCGCCCCCTCTCCGTCCACCAGAACTTCAAACTCGTAAAAGCCCACAGTGAGCTGATGGACACAAGAAGAAAAGGGCGTCAGATCAACAGAAACCACCAACAGCTGCTGATCTCCGGCACTCCCCACGCACACTATATGGTCAGAACTGACAGCACAGCGTTGCTAACGTGCTACTGTGTGTTTCCGGCTCTTTCTGCGCTCTACGTGAGAGGGTGGAGGGAGAAGGGAGGTGAGAGTGCTCCTTACCTTGCTAAGCTTCAGGGTTTTGCTGTGCTTGCTCTCCATCACCCCGCTGTAGTCTTTCGGGTGAGTCTTGAGACGCCACTCAAAGTCGTAGCGCGAACCTGAGACAGAACACGGTCAAAGCGCAGCCACGGAGCAAAAAGTACACTCCATGTGTGAAGAGCAGGGGTTGAGGAAGGACACCGTACACAGGGGGGTACCTTCAGGGGGCACCGGCAGGACATAGGCATTGAGTTCCACCTCGTTACGCGGCAGCGTCACCTCCACGCTTTGGCCTGCAGACACCACCAGCTTTCGCGCTGCAGGGAATCCACAATGGCCGTAGCCACAGGTCAAAGGTCAGACCGAGCTTGGAAATTAGATTCAGAGTTCCATCCGAAATCTCTGGCAAACTGGTACAGTAAAAGCCTCCATAATGCAATAAGAGACCTTAAAAAAAAAAAAAAACCGTTGCCCCCTGAACTTCCTCATCACTTACTTGCCACAGGAGGCAAGGTAGGGGGAGCTGTGGTCGGGGTCCCGGTCGACAAGGCTGCGCTGCCATTGGGGGCCTTGCTGGCTGGGACTTCCTCCCTCAGGGTGGAGTTCTGATGAACAGGAAGTGTGGCTACCAGCTCCGTGCTCCCATTAGCCAGCAGGCTGTAAGTCCCATTAGTTGTTTGAGGAAGAGTGGCACCGCTGGCAGTGGTCTGTGAGGAGGCGTGGCCAGTGGTCTCCTTGGAAACAAGGTTAAAGAACTGTTACACTTCCAGAAACACACCCCCTGAAACCAGGATGTGCTCTACATAAACACACACAAACCAGACACGTCCTCAGTGCTCACATCACCAACTGAGCTGACTCACAGAATTTGGCAGAGCGGCATCCAAAGGCTGCGTCCCTTGCAGGTGGGCAGTGGTGTTCTCTGAGTCCTGCACCCCTGCTGCTCGAACCCTCCTCATGGCCGGATCCCTTTCCGTCACCTGCTGGAGCAGCCCCTGGGTGGACAGGTCTGACCCAGGGAGCGCAGTGATGTCACATCCCCGAGGGTTCGAGCAGCCCAGAAGCAGGCAGCGGCCCCCCAGGCTCCAAACAGCACTGCATGCGGGATCCAGGCAGCAGGACTCCCAGCATTGTGCATCACCCCTCCCGAATGCTAGGGGGCGCCACCCCAGTCCAATCACACTGCTCCAGTGGATCCCAAGCACCCCGCCTGAGACCCTGCAAAGCCCGGCGCTCACCTCTGCAATAGGGTGGGCCATCAAAACACACAATTACACACCATTCACCGTTTCACATGCTCTGATGCATCAAGGCTGCACCTGACAGCAAATGGAGGACAACACACACACACACACACGCGCGCACACACACACACACGCACACACGGACTTGACAAAAAACAGGACAATTTTTAGTAAATATACTTCAGAACTTACAAATCACCTCACAAAAAAAATAGCTCATAATTTTGCATTTATCTTATTTTGCATTACAGATATACAACATTTTTATGCATCATTTTGCACTGCTGTAGCAAAAACAGACCTGATACAGACATTCCTTGTTATCCGGATCTAACTTGTCCCTAAAAATGTGGCTCATAGTGAATTTTCAGAGGAGGAGCCTATCATTATAATCAATGAGGGAAATAATACATTCAATAACATAAACAATTTATAAATACCAATTACCTAATTATTAAACATGAACTCTGTGCATGTGTATATATGTGTCTGTGTGTGTGTGTGTGTGTGTGGTATGCAACAATATTGTACATTATCAAATACTGAAAAACAATCCTGACTTACACTCATACAGCAATTCAAAACTTTGGGGGACCTAATAATAATAATTTTGTTCATGCAACTCAAGGTGGCCCCACATTTTTACAAAATGGTCACTTGCAGCTGCTGGGCAACAACCAAAGCCAGGAATCGGGCCAACGTCACAAAGATCAATTCGCAACCAGGAAATTTAATTATCGCTTAACAGACAACGGCTTGTTTACTCCTGAGCTCAGCATACACCCACAGTTCTGGTTCTTGGATGTCAGATTTAGTCCCACAAAATGCACCACAAACAGGCAGGGGCACTAAACATCCACACACACGCACGCACGCATCCGTTTTTCTCCTGGACGTGGTCGCCGTGGATACAGACAGGCCAAGGGGGGCTGCTACACTGCAGTGAAACCCTTACTGCGATGCAGGAACACTGCTGCTGTTGTGCCTCCACAACCCCCACAACCATCCAAACAAAACCCCCCTTGTACTCCTCACAGTCCAGGCAAAGTCCTCAAGTCACTGAGGATACACTGGAACACACACACACACACACACACACACGAGACACAGACAGAAAAACAGCGATAATGCAAACACAAACACACAAAGCCACCAACACCCTGCAAAGAGAGACACACCCATGGAGGCACACAAAGGGACAGGTTGCTGTGGAATGGGAACCACCGGTGTGTCAGATGGGTTGTGATGTGTAAATGCTGCACCAGCAATAAACAAAGCACACGGACACAGTAATAAAACGGTCTGATGAAGGTGACTCTGACTCACTGGCAGGTGGAAAGCAGCAGAGGACACAGCACAGTGACAGGACGATGAGCCGACGAGGGCGGGCTGAGTGAGGGGACACGTTCTGCCGTACGTCAGTCATCTTCCGCTCAGATCCAGGGCCTGAAATAGACAATCGGCCAAACACATCAGAAACAGCCGTCACAGGTGTTTGTGTTCACACACATCATCGACAGAGATGGTGGTAACATTGGTAATGGTGGGACAACCAGCTCAACATAGAAGAACCCAGACATCCCTGTCCTCAGGGGTCAGGTTTCGCACACACTTGGCGGCTCTCCTGTGACGCACTTGCTCTTCTCCACCTCTCCAGGTCTCACTGGTTCACTTTTCGACCTCCTCTTCACCCTGGTTTAGCTTTAAACCACCCCCCCATAACCCCATGCTCCAACTGACCACGTTCAGGAATCTGATGCAAATACTGCTGTGATGTCACAATCTGCAGCGTGGCGCTTCAAGCACAATAACGGTTCAGCTGTATTCTAGAAGGGTCTGACAGTGCAGGGTAGGTCAAACTGAGGTGGAAGCCTGGAAATCGCTCAGGCAGGTGGACTCCTCAGGTTTGAGGAAAAGTGAGATAATGGTTTTTAACACAGCTATCAGGAAGTGATCACGTCTTTATCTGTGGACGAGCCTCAGGACACCGCAGCTAGAAGACCAGAGTTATAAAAAAATAGGTTCAACCCAAACTTTGGACCTGAGTTCAAATATAGGACATTTAGGTTTATTTACTCTAAAGCAACTTACAGTGATTATCATTCTCAAATCTATACAGAATTTCGTCTTTAATCTGTCCATATCGTATCACCTTATTATCACCCATTAAATTTTTTCCATTCCCTCAACACCCCCTCCCCCCGTTTTGTGCGCTTTGGAGCCAAGGATCTTCATATCATGCTACCTTTTATACCTGTGTATAAAGTTGTTTTGACAATAAATGATTCTTGATCTGAAACATGTCTTTGGAATTTGGGAGGAAAGAACTGTGGGACAGAGTAGCCAGAGACTGAACCAACATCCAATCACACCAGCACTACAGATTTGGAGGGTTTAGGATTGTCAAAGGTGCCAATGTGCACTATAAGGACCCAGGTTCAAATGCCACGTCCACGGCCCTCTGTCAGAGTACTTAGCAGTAAAAATTACCATGCTGTAAAAGGGTAACTCAATGTAAGGAGGTTTGTTTACAGAAAACAGTCACATGAGTAAATGTGGATGTAAACGAGTAGGCGGGTTATGAAGAGGGGCTCAAAGGTGACCCTGCAGTCAGGCTGTGGGACACGTCGGTTGACGGTTGGTTAAACCAGGCGAAGCAGCGAAAATAGGAACTGGTTACTGCAGTAAAACCAAAGGATTAACGGCACAAAAGACAGAAACATCAGACACTCATCATAACTCATCCTTTTGTTCTGAAGAACACTTCTCTCAGGTGTGTAAACCGCTCTCAGACACCAGCTGCCAGAATTATTACTTTTACACACACTTCTGTTCCTGCAGAGTCGCACAGCGCAGTCGTCGTCCTACATCACTGTGTTATTTACCCGAGCTCTTTACTGCGTTTGTCAGCCAAACTTCCTGCCCTCTGCCTGGGACTTTTAACCAGAATCACGTGAGCGAACTTCATAACCAGCAAAGCACCTGTTTCAGAAACATGTCAGCAGGACACAGCAGCTGACCTCACCGTGGTTTTACCCAAAGCACCTGAGCAAGATAACCAGCTTATCTGCACTAACCAAGCTGGCTACACGAATCAACCGAGCGCACATCAAGTGGCTGCCCCCCCACAGGTCCCATTGTGCACCCCGTGAGGGTGGTGAAAAGCCACACTGCAGGGGGTCCCAGACACACAGCACCAGTCACACCTTCAGTACAGCCTCATGCCAAGAGCATCAGCAAACCACTGCGCATATCGTGGAGGGGGGGGGGGTACAGAGAGGGTGGGGGGGAGAGAGAGAGAGAGACCAGTCACCTCCCCCCAGTTCCTTTAAAACATTGAAGTACAGCAGAGAGAGGGACCAGCACCATTATCACCACAGTGCAGAAAGTTAAAAACCATATAAAACCACTTCAACTTATAAACTTTTAGGGACACAGTGCTGTCATTCATTGCTGAAACAAAACAGAAAGTGTTAGAATATGACCACGAAAAATGATCTAATTACTCGTAAACTAACAAGCAACAGCACAAAAAACAGCCTTATCACACCACGCAGCTGCATATGCAACAATAACGGTCGCTAATTCGATTCATTGCGCTGTATTGACCTGTCCAATGTACACCTGCGTTGCCAAAGTAATTCAGCACAATGCTGACCAGAGCACTGCAAATAAACAAGTCAATAAATAAATGTATTTATGTGTGTTCATTTACTGCACACATGATGTAGAACCAGCCCACTAGAAAACAAGTGCTTCAAACTGCATGAGAGCAGCAGCTTGTGTGGTCACTCCTCCCCCCTCACTCTTACAGTGCCAGTGACCCACTGGGGGCATCACGGGGGGCCCGTGTAGCTCCGCACGTACACCGGTGCGCTTAAAACAGCTGTGCATAAAAACATGCTACTGAATATTTACACTGTTTACCGCCAGTGTTACACTTCAGTGCAGTAAAACTGCGCTGCGGTCCGTTTTATCGGTCCGATCGTTACTAGTAGCAAAACGGAGTTAAAGACACAAACATGGAACGCGGGGCGACCGGGGGACCAACCTGCGGGACGCCGAGCGCGAGGGGCATCCTTCACATCCGCATTCGAGACACACGCGCGCGCACACGCACCCTCCGTCGCGATGCCACTGCCCCGATCGGGTGGCAGCAAGAACAGGAAAAACGCCGCACTGGTGGAAGTGCGGCGGGGGTGGGTTTTCTGTCGCGTGTCCTCAGGTGATCTCACAGGTACTCTGGGACCACGTGTGCGCGGGCACGTCGCGAGCGCGCGCACACAAACACACACAAACACACACAAACAAACACGCGCACACACTGCAGCAACCGCCGGGTCACGCAGACGCGCGCGCGCGCGATCAGGTGTGGAAATGCACTGCAACGAGAAGAAAGGGGGGAAAAAACAAACAACACACACGTTAAAACGCCCCCAATAAATGACATAAAATCTTAATACTGCTATTCTGGGGTTGAAAGGAGACGCCGTCTGTCCCGTTTGCCCCCCGTCACTGTACAACACACTTTGACAGGAAACTGGACGTAATAAGACGAATTAATCGACACAGTTGCCCCTCATACACATCCTTCATTGTCCAATACGTCTAATAAACCATGTAATGGCCGCAGACAGCAGGTACAGTCGCGGCGCGGGGGTTCCGCCTGCTGTCACTGCCATGTCTGTGTTTGTGTCACAATGGTCACACACGGAGGTCTCTAGCAGCGGATCCTCCAACACGGCGACTCCCAGCCACTGACGCCGTCTCTGCCCTCCCCCCAGTCCTGTCCACCACACACCTCCCAGAAGGACACGCTCACCTGCCGGCGGCGCGTTGCTTCTGCTCACCGCCGCAGAGCCACCGGGTCACTGTGCGCAGATCCTTCTTCTACACTCACTATCTGGGTCACAATCTCACATAATTTGCACTTTAACCCGGAAACACATCCCGCCGCGTTTCAGATTGCAACGTACACTTCCGCCCCGCAACTGAATTGGTCTTTAGTCACAAGGAAAGTGTAAGAACACGATTTGGAGAAGACAACTAAAGAAAAGTAACTGTACATCATATTTTAATATATAGTGTCCAATTTTGTATGTAATTTTTACTTCTATACCTCGAGTTCACTTCGGGGTGCCACTCATAATAATGGCGGATTTTTGGTGCGTCATATAAAATGTCGTCCTGATTCTGAAAGAAGCTTTAACTTCACTGGTTAATCGGTGTCTGCGGGCAAAGACGATTGGTTGACAGCGGTCACACTAGCTTGCTAATGCATAGTTTATGATTGGATAATTGCCCGGCTGTGGACATAGTTGATTGGTTGTCTATTCCGCCCCCCCGTATAACAAGTAGAGGAGAGCTTTGTGATTGGCTGCTGACTGCGAACTCGGTAGACCGGTGGCGTCGTGACAGGTACGTGGATTTTTAAACATTTGTTACCACGCCGTTTTAAATGCCTGCTTTTTGCACATGGGTGCTTTTTCTCGAACGTTATACAAGCGTGTGAAGTTTGCAGAAGCAAGAATAACCGTCTGTACTGAGTTTCCTGCAGACTGGTTTAACTCAGCCTTAATGGAAGCTCCCATGTGCTCTGTTTGGGAAGCTGAATGGGTGAAATACCTGCAAAAAAAGTACTGGCCCCGCGAAAGGTGTTTAATTTGAATTATAGCAGAGAACTGTTCTTCGAAGCGGACTTTATTTGCTGCGAAAAAGCTCTTCAATGTGGTAATAAACTAGTGAAATTATATTCCGTGGATCTGGTACCACTATGTTGCCGGTTCACGTCCCTCGAAGTAGCTGCCTATGAAAATGCAATTCAAACGGACGGGGAGTTGGATTCAGTTACGTAGCTGTGGGTAGCAAAGTGGGTCTTTGAGGATAAATCCATCTATCCACTGCTTTCCCGAAGGGCCCCACGTGACTCCTGAACAAGGTGTTTAATACCGCATTTCTGCTTAACATGTCGTTTGACTGCCTAAGCCTACAGGTGTTGATGAATTTTTACCTGTAGCTTTGAATGCCACCTGCTGCTCGTCTGAGGTGACCATGGCGGGAACAGGGGGCTCTGCGGGTGGCGGTACTGCCGGCCTCCCAGGGGGCGAGGAGGAGGTGTCCGAGGGCGGGCCGGAGCGGGGACGTCTGCCTGCGGACAAGCAGGTGCTGATGGACCGCTGCCTCGACACGCTCGCTCAGGCCAAGAATGACAGCCAGACGCTGGCCGCCCTGCTTGTGGTAGGAAGTGGTTTTAATAAACTTTACTGCGTATGAAGAACTGTGTAGGTTTTCAACTCTCTGCCCCCCCCCGCCCCCCCCCTCCCTTCCGCTCACACCCCC
>UFQX01005255.1:2500-78485 GCA_900497675.1 Arapaima gigas | reverse complement strand
AAGTTCCCCCCCCCCCCCCCCCCCCCCCCCCCCCAATGCTATTTATTCTGTGTATAAAAGTCCCGCGTCGCCTCTCCGCCTCGCGCACTTCGCTGGGCATCCCGCGCGCGCGCGCACCCCTTCCTCGAGCCGAGCCCCCCCGCCATGCTGTGGAAGTCCCGGACCAAGAGCGAGCCGTACTGTCTGCAGGTAAATAAAGCCGCTTTTCCTTATGATCGCGCTCACCAACTTTATACGTTTATTTTAGGGACGATCCCGAGCCGCCACGTGCCGCGCAAACGTGAGAAGACGCAGTACCGTCATATTACACAACCGACGGTCCCCGACGTCGCCAGAAGTCGCTCCTCACTTCGGCGACAAAACTGCAGCTCCTTTCATCTTCACGAATTAACCGCCACTTAACGGGTGGCGGCAAACGGCCGGTTCGGGATCAGCCGCCGAAAGTGTCCCCTTTAAGAGGGACGGACAGACCCCCCAGCGTGCAGCCCCCTCCCACTGCCGAGCGGAGCGCGCGCCGGGACACTATAAGTAGCGCGCGTGCGGGGCGCGTGGGGACACTCGGTCGTCGGTGGCGCGCTGACCACCATCATCATCATCGTCACCAACACCCTCATCCTCCTCATCCTCCACCGCGCGTGCAAAGACGCGGGCTCAGCTCGTGCCTCCATGGGTCTCGAGCGCGCCGGAAGGAGCTCGGGGGTCTAACGTCGCGGCGGCCTTATTGATCACTGTCATTGATATTAATATTGATAAGTGCCGCTCCACATGTTGGTCCACGCGTACCCGGGCACGGTGAGTCCTCCTAACTAGCCCTTAACTAGACAACTAACCCTAACTAGCCATAAAAGTGTGTCTGTCCAAACGCAGTGTGATGAGGGCGAATCTCACTTTTACCCTGAAAATAAATGCAACTTTTGCACGAACCTCCTGGTGTGTGCGCGCGCGCGCGGGTGTTTAAAAGAGGTATAACTTGAACAGACAGGGCGCTCCGAACCTGTTTGTAAATAGAATAAAATGAAAAGTGAAATAACTGTTTAAATATGTTCCAAACGTGTTCAAAAATAAATGCGAAACAACCGACCGACATTCTGTTTCAGGTTAAATTTTACCGTTATTTTGCACATTTTATCCGTTTCTCTCACAATGGTAATGAAATATATATTAATTTTGGAACTTAATTTTAATACGAAAAACGCCAATTTAACTCACTGTTATCTGTGTATTTTTTTCCACATCGGAGGCATTTTTTAAAATAGACATTAGACCACGATCGGTTTAGAGCTGAAACCTTAAAAAGATTTAAAATGAAACACTCGCCTTACTGGAAATAAACTGTAACCCGGCGCGAATTAACGTTTAAATCAGACAAAAAATGTCAGTTGATTTTTCAGTTTCTACGTTCGGCTCCGAAAATCAGGATCGCTGCACATATTTTTTAAAAAACGTGGATGAGCTGCTGTTTTCTCGTGCGCATTTAACTCTTCGTGGTTTTTATCGATGCTACAATATGTATCATAATTGTCTCCGGGACAATGTCACTATTCTGTCGCGTTGATGTCGCATGTCACCTAACCGGACCCCTCACTCTCCCCCGTCCAGGAGCGGGCCGATGGGCTCTCGGGTTCGGCTCCGGGCCCCCGGCTCTCGCAGCTCTCCTCCCAGCTGTCTTCCCTCAGCCAGGCGCCCTACCCCGCGGCGCCGCCTCTCTGCCACACGCCGGCCTCGGACTTCCAGCCGCCCTACTTCCCGCCTCCGTACCCGCAGCCGCCGCTGTCCTACACGCAGGGCCAGGAGCCCGGCTACCCGCACCTGCCGGACCCCTACCCGCCCATGAACCCCATGCACCAGCACCAGCAGCCGGCCTGGCCCCCGCAGCGCTCGCGGCCGGAGGAGGGCGCCCTGCTGTCGCAGTCGCACCGGGCGCTGAGCCTCGAGCCCCGGCGGGAGTATCCCGGGGTCCCCCGCCTGCTGCACGGCCTCGGGGAGGTGGCGGCCGCGCTGGGGGAGGGCCCTGTCGTGCACGCGCTGGGCCACCAAGCCCTGGATGACGTGCAGGTGAGTGGCGGTCACCTTACCTGCGCGCGGGAACTCCGGCAACGAGCTGCGAGTTTTTAACGGATCGCTGAAGGTAAAAAATGACCAGGATGAGTAAAGCAGTGTAAAGTTCAGCATAAGGAACAAAGGGGCCATGTAAACATCAGCTAACAACGTTAATAGTATTAATAATAATAATAATAATAATAATAATAATACAGTACATAGTAAGGCGGGTCACAGTGTTAATAACCGTGTTGATAATAATATTAATCGACCCCGGCGAACAATGCTAATAACAATATTAATAATGTTAATAACACACTTAATATCCTGCACGAGGGACCGATTCCTCGCATTAAATAACTGTGATGGAAAAATGCTCCATTTATGATCACCTTCATACCGGGTGGCGCGTTAATCTTTATTTCAGTATTAATTTAACTAACATTTTGTCCGGTTTTATTCTCTAGTGATCATCAGACTGCAGAGACCCCCCCCTCCGCTCCCCACCCACCCCACCCCCGCGTCCGCGTGGCAGCGCGTGTCTCCCGGCTCGAGGCGGCTCTTTGTGCCTTTAACTGCGCCCCTCGAGCTCTCGCGCGGCTCTGCCGGGCTTTTACCCCACTTTGTCTTCACCTTCTCCCCATCTTCTCTCCATCTCCTCCTCATCTTCTTCTCCTCATCCCCTTCTCTCCAGCTTCTCTTCATCCCTTTCACTTCGTCTTCTCATCTCCCCGGCTCTCGCAGCCAATAGTGTTTAATGTGTCAGTTCAGTGTTAAACTTCGCTAAAGGTTCAGCTGCACTTTATTAAACATTTTTACAGCGAAAATTGATCATTTCAGTAAAGAAATAAAAGTAAAAAAAATTTACTGCCGCCCGAAAACAATGGAAAAACATAAGGGCTGCATGACGGAAAATGTATAATCGAATATAACGTGTAAATTTAGCATTAATTTATTAATTATAAAAACTAGCGGCGAATTTAGTCATAAATCAGAAACTTTGTTTCGAATCTGGTTATTAAAAAATTTAAGTCCATTGTGATATTTCATCTTTACCTGCGGCTTTATT
The DNA here is from genome assembly GCA_900497675.1 of Arapaima gigas. Taxonomy (NCBI): domain Eukaryota; kingdom Metazoa; phylum Chordata; class Actinopteri; order Osteoglossiformes; family Osteoglossidae; genus Arapaima; species Arapaima gigas. The sequence continues at coordinate 75,376 of UFQX01005255.1, read as the reverse complement.
TTAAATATCTATTAATCACTGTCGTTTCACTGGTGCCACATTTTATGGAAAGTTTGTTTTAATGTTCAATTGTACATTGAACGTTTTCCGGTGGTTTTAAAAGCCTGTAAAACGCTTTAATGTTTAATATTGTGTTTATTCAGATGATTAATTCGGGGATTAGCAGGAAATCAACCGGAACGAAGCGCATCCAGCCAAAAAAAAGTAAAATGCCAAAAATAAAAAAATGAAAACATGAGAAATTATTTATAACAAACAGCGGTGTTTAGACCGCCGCGGTTTCGGGTTTTTGGTTTTTACAGTTTTTCTTGAACTGAAGGGCGCAGAAACACCGAGAAACTCGCGCGTTCGTCGGATTTAACCACCTCGGTCTGTCATGAAATCGTCGGAATGAAACCTGTTCGTTTTCCTGCATTATTATTTACCAGTTTCAATAAACTTTTCTGGACACATTTAAATTGGTTGAAATAGATTTAAGAAATCTAGAAATAGAAATAAACCGATTCAAACTGTGACGGTTTGTCGTGCTGCGGTTTTTTAAAAATCGAAATGATTTTTAAAAATTTCCGCAAAATCATTTCAAATTAGTTAATCGGCCTGATTTAATAAATTTGCTATTTACTTGTTTTATATATAATATATGAATTGTGCATTATCAATGATAGTGTATATATGTACAATGTATGTAATATACATTATCTATTTAAAAATGTACGTACGGAGCGAAATCAAACTGTAAAGATACCGTGATTTTAGCTGCGCGATTCGTATTTCTGCCCCCGGACACGAACACACTCGTCTCACGCGCCGCTCACATAAATGCGACGTGCAGTGGTCGCCCCAGCGACACACACACACACACACACACACACACACAAAAAAAAAAAAAAAAACCTGGTGTGGCTCACTGACCCACTGAACCGCATGTGTTGGTGTGTTTCAGGCCATGGAGGAGGGGTCAGCGCTGGGCATCCTGGACCACTCGGTCATCAAGAAAGGTGAGCGAAAGTTCGAGAAGAGAATGTGGAAAACACACACACACAGGAAAGCCGTGATTTACTTTTCAGTTTAATTTCAAAGACTCTTTCAGCGCTGGATTCGGAATCCCCGAGGCTCTGGGGGGGGGGGCGTCGTCATGTGAGACACGGAGGTTGGGAGGCCAAGGGGTGTGTGTGTCACTTAAAACCACCCGTGAGCTATACATTAAAATCTCCTGCGTTGCTCCCAAACTGCAACTTTTGAGCCCCGACAGAAACCTGCAAACTGTAATTTAGATTCGATTTTATTTGTCATGCTGGAGCTTTAACCACAGTTTCTATTTGCGAGCGCGGGAACAGAACCTATCATTTACGGGGGGGGGGGGGGGGGGGGGGGGGGGGGGTTTAAATCAAAGTGGAGCGTCGTGAGCGTCGCCGCCACCAGCATCGTGCGCGGCGAGAGATGCTGCNGGGGGGGGGGGGGGGGGGGGGGGGGGTCGGGAAGGAGAACAAACCGAAGCCCACGAGAATAAGCGGATCTGCGCGGGCAGCTAAGCGGCTCCTCCAGCGCCTGTGCGCGAGGATCGGCGGCGCGAAGCTCGGCCCTTCGCCGCGGGGGGCCGCCGCCCACGGAGCGACTGCGCTGCGCGTGTAGCGGCCGACAGTGGGGGGATTATTGTTATTATTACTGTATTGTGGCGTTCGGGTTCGGTTGTTCTATTGCAGTGGATTTAAAGCCCAGCCCACGGCCACGCGCGCGGCCCCCACACGAGCTAATCTTTTACAAACTAATTAAGATTCTGCAAAGGACGGTGTGTCGAGAGGGGGAAACATCTGGAATCACAGACAGGTTGTTTACATCAACATCCATCAAACTCAGTCCGGTAATGTTGCTGAACATGGACTGATGGACTTTCTACACCTGCCCCCCCCCTCCCCTCGCCCACCGCAGTACCTGTCCCATCCAAGCTGAACGGATCCGCCCTGTCCGCCCTCTCTCTCAGTAAGGAGGGCCTGGGGGGCGTGTCCAACCCAGCAGAGGTCTTTTGCTCGGTCCCTGGGCGTCTGTCCCTCCTCAGCTCCACCTCCAAGTACAAGGTGACGGTGGGGGAGGTGCAGCGGCGCCTGGCCCCCCCTGAGTGCCTCAACGCATCCCTCCTGGGCGGAGTCCTGCGCAGGTGAGTGGCAGTGGCACCAGTGGCCCCATTACAGGCACAGGTGTGTGAAAGACAGGTGCTCACCTGTCCCCCACCCCTGGCCCCACAGGGCCAAGTCGAAGAACGGCGGACGCTGTTTGAGGGACCGCCTGGAGAAGATCGGGCTGAACCTGCCAGCCGGCCGACGCAAGGCGGCCAACGTTACGCTCCTCACCGCTCTGGTGGAGGGTGAGTCGCGGCCCGCAGCCGCTTTCCCAAGATGCACCTCGGGACGCGACCGCACGCGTGCGGAGGTCCGTACCGACTGTGTGCCCTCCGCCCCCAGGTGAGGCGGTCCACCTGGCACGGGACTTCGGCTACGTGTGCGAGACGGAGTTCCCAGCCAGAGCCGCTGCCGAGTACCTGTGCCGGCAGAGCGACCCGGAGCAGCTGCCCGCCAGGCGCAACATGCTGCTGGCCACCAAGTGAGTCTCTGCTCCATTCACACACCCCGCCGGTAGACAGGTAAACAGGCAAAGGTGAACACAGGACGTGTTTCTTGAGCAGCTTTAAGACCCTCGCTGATGCAGCGGCTCTCCGGGAACACGCGTTCTGCGGAAACGTCACGCACGTTTATCACTCGCCGCTGCGGTCCCGCCAACTGCCGTAACCTCCCCCCCCCCCCCCCCCCCCCCCCCCCCCCCCCCCCCCCCCCCCCCCCCCCCCCCCCCCCCCCCCCCCCNCCCCCCCCCCCCCCCCCGTTTGCAGGCAGATCTGCAAGGAGTTTGTGGACCTCATGTCCCAGGACCGCTCTCCGCTGGGGGCCGGTCGGCCCACCCCCTGCCTGGAGCCCGGCGTGCAGAGCAGCCTGACCCACTTCAGTCTGCTGACGCACGGCTTCGGGACGCCGGCCATCTGCGCCGCGCTCTCTGCCTTCCAGGGCTACCTGCTGGAGGCGCTCAAGCTGTTGGACAAGGGTGAGGTGGGATCCAAAGGCCTCCACGAGAAGGACCTGAAGCACCGCAAGTAAGCAGAGGGGGGCGCCGGGCGTCACGTTCGGCCCGTTCGCCGTCAGGTGGCCCCCCCACGGACGGCTGTTTCCCCGCTGCTGTGTTACGTAGCGACGGGCGCTGAGACAACAGCTGCATCGTGGACCCCCGTGGGACGCTGCCGTCTGCCTCACACGCGCACGCACGCACACACACCCTTACTCGGACTGGGGTTCCGAACACAGCAGAGATTTGAGTGGGGCATCAATTTGTGTATTTTATGTATTTCAATCTGTTCAGAACTGTTTTGTACTTATTGTTGCATCTTTATTATTATAACTAGTGCACTACAATGTAAATGTAATATATTATTCAAAAACGTCGCTGGTCCTGACCGTCTGCGGTTGTCTTTGGGGTTGCGGCCGATGCGCGGACACATCACCGTCCCCGGACCCCCCTCGGCCCCTGCTGACCTGCCCTGTTCTTCCTCAGTTTCATCCACGACCTCAGCGGGCCGCCAGCTCAGTTACGACCCCTCGGTTTTGGCAGATCGACGTCATGTCATTTCGTTTAACAGCGGCTTTTGAAAGAAAATGTTACTTCTTCATTTTTTATTAAAACGATGCAAACAAGTCATGATGTTGCAGTTCTTTTTCTCAACCCGGAGATGTTTGGATGCGGGCAGCTAAGAGGGTGACGTGTCTTTCAAATCTGACCTTCTGAACGCTGCACACCGCACCCCCCTCCCCTCTACGCCTCCCCCACCTGCATCGCTCCGTCTGAAGCCACCGCACACCTGACCTGCATCCCCACTTCTCCAGGTTCCACCCCACCCCCATCTCCAGCCCCCCGACACACACTGGGACTGGGGGGGGGGGCTGTTCTCTCCTCTTCCACCCGCAGGCAAACATATGCTCCTCTTCCCGTCAGATTCCGGTGAGTTCTGAAGAGGAGCAAACGTTTTAATGTTTATTAATCACCTGTGTGTGTGTGTGTGTGTGTGTGTGTGTGTGTGTGCGCGCGCGCAGAAGGGTGGGAAATTGAGAACAGGAATGTGTGTATCACACACACACACACAAGTCTGCACAAGCGTAGTCTCATTTGCAAACTAAATGCCAAGCAGAGACACGATTAGCCAAACGTGGTGTTTTATTATTTTACCGCGGTAAAAGGGAGCACAGAACGGCGGACCGGTACAAAACAGTGTCAGGTTACGGGGGTCGAGAGCGATGAGGGTTTTTTTCACTCGGGCTTCTGGCCCAGCGGTACTCGCTCCAGGTCGTGGATGCCATCCTTGTCGATGAGGCGGACGTTGAAGGAGGGCAGGTTGAGGATGAAGCGCTTGTTCAGCTGGACGAGACGGGGGACAGAGAGGGACACGGTGAGGGACGTGGTGACGAAGCGGAGCGAGAAGGGAAGATTCACTGCAGCAGCTCCTTGGAAATTAACTCTGCGAGTCCCTTGACTACAGGGACAACAAGCGCTACTATTTGAAATGTGGCTAAACTGTCAGGCAGCACAGCGTCCCCTGGCTTCCTCATCCCATTGGACACGACTCCTTATTCATTCTAAAAAGAACCGGAGGAGCTTCACTACAGCGTCGTCTCAACGGTTCCTGTGAAACGGATGTGAACGTCAACGGAAGACGTCGAACGGCTGCTGCGGGTCGATCCAGGGCCCAGTCTGTAACAGCCACCTCTGGGACCACATCTGGACCGTGCTCACTGCTTCACCCTCAGCTCCAAAGCACTCGTAAAAACTCATTTCATTCGTTGAAATGGCACCACCACCATGTAATTGGGGGGGCGCACTCACCCGCTTCTCTCAAATCTACATTTTGCAATGCTGGTGCTTATTTACAGCTAATATCTGTAGATATTTTTGAAATGTTTAACTAAAACATTGACAAAGATGCAGGAGTCCATAGGAGGAGGGCTAAGCCCCCCAGTTGTGCATTTCGCAGACTAAGTGCGGTTACTAGCAGAGCTGTGACCCTAGTCAGGTAACTGGGCAACAACCGAACCTTAAACACACACATAAATGTAAAACTGACTGAGGTCAGAAGTCAAAGCAAATCTTGTCTACTTATCACTGTAGGACATGAGGGTATGAGGGACTGACCTCTTCCAGACACTTCTTTAACAGGTCCACAGCTTCATCTCGGCTCAGGTCTATGGGGGGGAAGTGAGATGACAATAGTAACAATAGATGCACATTTTTCTGGCTTTAAGAGCTGCTTTTCTCACCCCCCAGGGTGCTGTGGGAAGTTGACAACCCTTCATTTACACCACCAGTGCAAAAACGTACTTACAGCAGTGCACCTGGGTGGGGTGGGCATTTCTGGGATGACCTACCTGGCTTGTAGTAGCGGTCTAGGATGGACAGGGTGAGGAAGGCTCCGTATCCGTGTGCGGCAAACGGCGCTTTAGCCAAGGACGCCAGGTAGTCCATGTAGTAGAGACCTGGCCCGTCAGTGTCGTCGAACCCGGCCAGCAGCAGGTTCACGTGGTACGGGGTCTGGGGGAGGGAAGGGGAGGCGAGAACATGCCGGTGAGTGGGGCAGGGTGATCCTCTGTCACTTTCTGGCATGCTAAAAAGGCCCTGGCCTTTGGCCTGGGTGGGGAACATGTTTGTGATCCTGGGAAGGGACTTAAGAACAGCTGCTGCTACGGACACAGGAAGAGGCGGAGCCTAAAAGCACAGACGGAGGGACTGCGACAGCACGGCCATGGACAAGCACTCAAACATACAGATACCTGGCAGTGGCACCTCGGTTGTGGGTGAATGCCTCCACTTTGCGTGGGGGGGGGGTGCATGAGTTCAAATAAAGTCAGTCTTCCCCCCTGAGAAACACTGTTTCTCATTAACGCCATAAAACGAGAAATTCAAAAACAACAACAACAGTAGCAGAGGCGGCTGCAAGAACGGCGAGGGGGGTGTGAAAGCGCCGAGGTGCTGGGTGAGGAAAGGGGGGTGTCAAGGGTCGGGGTCGGGGTGTCACCGGCAGTGTGACATCTGCCGAAAAAGCTGCGCCCCCGCTGCTCTCGCTTGCACCCCCCTGCCCTGGAGTGACGCCAGGGCTCATTAAAACCTCCACTCCCGTCTCTCTCCTCCGCTGTTCCTCAACGCTTTACCAGTGGCCTTCATCACCCTCTCGTCCTCCTCAGACAGAGCACCCTCCATCCACACGGTGACACCCGTGACCTGTAACAATATACCTGCAAACACAATCGGGACCAGGAGTCCGATCCGAACTTGTTTTGTTCACAGCTCCGAAGCTACTCTGACCACCAAGTTAAAATCAACAATAGACAGACTTCCTCAAAGTCGTAGTGAAGTCAGAAATCTTACAAATCTGACAAATGATGAAAATTAATGATTTGGAAAATGTTTCCATCTTTCAAAATTAGCAACTCAAAGGTTTACAAGAAGAGGCTCCAGTGTTTGTGAAAGAGCCAAACGAAAGCAGAACGTCACTATTTGTCACCCATAGCCCACGAGGGACAACAGCCACTGGTGAGAGGGGGGCTGTGTCTCAGCTCATAAGACCCCCGGGTCCTCATCACCACTGCCTCCTGGGGGGGGGGCATACCCACCCCACCTGTCTCACAGGTAAGAGGTGTTCACAGTATCACCTTGGCACTTCACATGCCCTAACTGAACCTGCTGCTCCCTTGATGTGTAACCCCCCCCCCCCCAGGGCCAGATACAGTGCACTTGTTATGCTGAGCACCTGAACTCACACAGCGAGTCTCTCACTCTCTTACGCGCACGCGCGCGCACGCACACACACACACACACACACACACACACACACTCCATGCCACAATCCACTCCTGCTGCATTCAGTGCTGTTCTCCTCTTTGGGAACACCCGGGGCTCCATGAGACACACAGGTACTGATGTTATTTACCCCCTCAAAAGCCACCTTTAATTCACTGTATTTAATCAACTGAAATTCAGCTTCTTTCTTAAAGGCGCAGCAGCAAACCACCTTGACCCAGGACGCTCTTTGCATCCTCCTGAGCTCCTTAACTGTGACGCCACCTACTGTTGGCATTCACAGCCTCACACCCAACCATCTTTGTCTGGCTGATTTGCTGAGTCAAATTGGGCCTGGTTGTTTTTTTTTGGAAACCCAACAGACCCACAGCACATGAATAAAACCCCTCTCCCCTGACACCCTCTCGCAGCCCTCGAGAGGCAGCACAAACCCAGGAGGTTTAATCTACACCTGAAAACATGCTGCGCTGAAGCCGAGCAAGTCACCTGCGCACAGCACCCAAGAAAACACATTAAATCAGTGTGACCTTTGACCGCAAACTGTTGTTATCAATGTTAACAATAGTGATGTGGGAAGGAAAATGAACACAAATGAAAATGTGTCCAAAAAAACACATTAAACAGAGAATCTACATGAAGGGAATGTTCACCTGGCTCTGAACAGGTATGGAACACCAAAGACAAGCAGTGACCAGCAATCAGAAGCCTGGGTTTGAGCCCCCCTCCTCGTGTCGCTCAGGTGCACCCCGCTCCCTCTACGGCCCATCCCCCTCAGCCACACTAATTATTTTTTGTAATTATTTTCCCCATTCTGCTATTGTGACAGGCAGCAGCCACACGCTTCCTAACAAATTAGCTCACAGCTTCCAGATGAGCGAGAGAGAGAACGAGAGAGAGAGAGAGGGCCAGCGAACAGGGACAGTGACACGGGTGCCTCTGCAAGAGGAAAGGCTCACGTGACAACACGGCAGCAGGTGCGCTCTTCCTCTGAGACCAACGCCGCAGCACGCACAACATACGGACTGCGCCTCATTCGGAGGGATGCAATTCACCGCGGTAACGTGCACGACTGTACGCTGAGTATAAAGGACTGACAGACGGCTAGGAGCACATACTGCTCTCCCAACAAAGGGACATATATCCTAGCCATTAGTCAGAAGTGCTGAACGACCAGACTGCTGTACGTACCCGACTGCGAAGGTAATCTGCGAGGTTCTTGCGAGTGAAGTTTGCAGCAGCTGTAGGACTTAGTTCATACCCTGTGAATGAGGAAAAAATATTCTGTCAGCAGGTTAACAAAGAAATTAATCCATTGTGATTTGGAGCCCTTCCGTGACCTAGTGGACCTTGATTTTAGATTGTTGCAAAAATATTCCAGAAAAAAAAAATCATGTGTCTAAAAAAAGCTTTCAGGCAAAATACAACAGAAAATATAAATAACTAATTTTAGCTTTTGTGGAGAAAATAACTGCATTAATGCTTAAATAATGTTTTAAACAATTTTTTGTGATGAAGGCAGTGTGACGGCCTCTAGACCACCTTTAGCAGCGTTCTGATCCAGTCCTATCAACACCTAATTCACTGTCCTCTATGTATATATGGTTCAGTTACACCACTGACTTCATTTAAATTTATTACCCACATTACATGTTCACTACACACTACATTGGGGTATAAAAATGCTACTGTAGAAGACAGAGCAGCATTAATACAGCAACATAAGTTAAAAAATTACTCAATTTGTGCTTTCAATTTTCCAAAATTTTGCCACATTCAGACACTCCTCCCCACACAGTCCGGAAAATTGAGGATAGACTGTACTTGAAATCACAAATATTTTTATTTTAAAAAACCATCTGTGTAGAAAAGGATGATTTGCCAGTGTCCTACTGTTCCTCTCGTCCTCAGTGGATCAGATCTTTTTGGTCCAATCTGGAGCTACCTGAGGACCCTGGAGGAAGAGATGAAACCCTCACCCCTCCAAAGGAACAAGGAGACAGCAAGTGACACTCACCATTCCTCATTTTGTACAGCTGGACGTTCTTCTGGATGTATTCAGCAAACTGCACCGTGTCGCCCGCCTCGCCCACACACAGCAGTAAGATCTTCTCACTCAGCTTGAACATCTTGTCGTAGTCTGCCGGGCAAGAGGAAGGCAGACGGGCGACGTCAGTGCAGCATTTACACTAAGGTTACCGAGATACGCGGAGGTGCTTACTGCCACGGTGAAGAAACATGAGACACGGGTCTTACTTTCACTCCTACTGTCCCCAGAAAACACAGCTGCTGTAGCCAGCCTGTCCCTGTCAGCACACTCAATCCAGCCTTTAATCTTCTAGTCTATTCCACTGGACACACGTGTATTCAGGTGTCAATGTCCAAAAAAGCACAAGTGTCTTGAACTCATGTTTAGTCCTGCTGTAGACATCCAGGACCATTTAGTCTTACTCTGTTACTCTCCAGTCTCACTGTCCATCGGCAGCTTTGGTCCTGCTGCTCCGGCCTTCCAGCTTGTCGCACACTTTCACTTTCACTTTTAACTCCATTGTATTAAGTGATAAACTCATAAGCCCTCACATTCACATATTTACAGCTGACCTGACCGGAACCTCGCTTCTGTGATCCCAAAAGAAGCCGGAACTTCAGGGAACCACTGTTATACAGCTACATCACCCCCTAGCTAACCGGCGAATTAGCATATCAACTTAAACTGCTTTAACGCAACTGGTCTACCACAATGTTTATTAAACCACAATATTACTACACTAAACTACAAAAATACATCAATAACAATCGCATCGTAACAGCGGTAACTACAATAAAGGACATTATTTTCCAGGCCGTACCGTGTTTCATCTGAATGATGCTGCTGGCCGCAACGGTGTCAGCCGCAACCAGGACAAAGTCGCGACCCTGAATTCCAATCAAATACTCCATTGTGGAGATATTTTAAGCTATAGTACTGTAATAAAAGAAAAAACAAAGTGTTAAAGTACTACCCTCCCCAACTTTTAAATTAAAAAAAAACTATTTCTCCGGACCTCGGCACTCGTTACACAGCAAATATGGAGAGCGTCGCAAGAATATGGCGTCACACAATGAGTCGTGACGTAAAATTCCCGCGCCCCCAAAGTGACGCATTTGACGCATTGAAAATGAAGTCGCAGGAAATACGGCTTCAGCGAAACTGCTCACTTATAAAAGAGAGCAAGATTTATTCGAAATAAAAACACAGCAGTATGAAGTGTGTCCAATATAACAAAAAAATCCACTGAGGATGTTATTCAATATTTCATGCATATATTATGTAGCCCAATTGTTACTGTACTCGCAACAGAAATACACATTTTAGAAGATTTTTTTTTTCAAATTCCTATTGCACAGGAGGCCAAGGTTTTTTTTAATATATCTGGTTAAAATGTCTGAAACAACGCGATTTCAACAGCAGCATCCTCTTGTTGATGCTTAACTAGTATTTTGTTATCTTCGCCCACATAGGATCCTCATGCACCCGTTTTGGCTGTTTTACATATTTCCCACCTGGGGGGTCTGTGACTGAAAAAGTAACTACAGAAGCACTATTGTGAACACGAAAGAGAGGCTCCTCTGGATGTGCCGTGGATGGAGAGATGGAGGGGGTGTTGGGGTGGCAGACCAGGCAGCGCTGGTGCCCCCAGGTCCTGGGCTGTGAGTTTGACTGCAGGTTCCTTTACTGTCAGTTTCTGGTCCCCAGTGCAGTAAACAAACACCCTGGTGACACCCAGACGACCTGAGGGACGTGGGTAAATGAATGAATAAGATGATGATGAATAGATAAATAAACAGGAAGATGAGTAGGGATGATAAAGGGGGTGGTGGTCTGAGTCTATGCTGTCCAGACTTCAGCAGCCTGTTGGGAAACAGCAGTTCCTGAATCTGCTGTTGGTTTTGGTCGTCGGGCTGAGGCAGCAACTTCCAGACAGCAGCAATGGGGGGTCCTGCCGATGGACTGGGCAGCGTTCGCTACCCCCTGCGGAGCTCCTCGGCCAGAGGCGGGAGGTCGGGATGCTCTGCGTGGACTTTGAAGTTAACTGGTAACTCTGAACGCTGCTGGACCGGTGTTCTGTCTAGATGTCGCTCCTCCTCACCCGCTCGTCCCAGGAGCGGCTCTCCCTCCTTCTCTCTCTCTCTCCCCCCACAGTATTCGTTTCTCGCATGGCTTTCCCGGTGTATTTCTGCACACCTGATGGGGGTAACTGGAGCTTCACGCTTGTTTTCATTTTCTGCCTCCGTTCCCCCCTTTCACGCCAGTTGCCGCCTGACTGTTGAGCTTCGCCGGGTTCATCATTTGCATTCAGATTAATTAACTAATTAGAGACAAATGTCCGGCGGCCACCCGCCGCCCTCCAGCTCCTCAGCTCTGCGCCCATAATTATTTTAATCATTCGCTTTCATCTGGAGCTCCTGCGCTTAGAGGCCATTCTTAATTACCCAGCCAAGACCGCCGCAAGAGAGAGGGAGCAAGGGGGGAGGGCGAGCGAGGGAACGAGCGAAACAGAGGGAAGGGGGGGGAGAGGAAGAGGGAGAGGGAAAGGAGGGCAGAGGGAGAGAGCCGGGGCTCAGTGGGGATGCGATCCAGGAGCTGACAATGAGGAAGCTGTCAGTGCTGTGGGGTGACCCCCCCCCACCTCACACACACACACACACACACACACACACACACACACACACATAGAGTGCTCCTCACTTCCTCCCGCTGCCTTTTATCGCAAGCGCACACAGGAATGGCCTCTGGGCTCGGCAGTGGTGACACACAGATGCAGGCAGGCACAGCGCGACACACTCGACTGCACGGGTACCCCCCCCCCCCACGGTGTGCGCTTTGTTTACCTGCTTCACACACCTCTGTCCGTGTGAGGCGGTGCAGGAGAGGGAAACCCCTGTTGACCCCCTTGAGCCCAGAGAATCTGAGCAGCCAAATAAACAACGAATAAAAACTGTCGTTTAAAGATGTTAAATGAGTTTATTAAAAAAAAACATCTGCACGCTCAGTTATTTTAACCTTGCTATTTTATTGCGTTAGAATTTAGTTGGTATATCTTGGTATTTGACATCGTTTCATTGCCTTTTTTAATGTGTATTTTGTGTTTCCATGGTGACGACACCACGATTCTGCTTTATGTCATTTTACACAGGTGGTTTTGAAGGCTGTGTGTCACTTTACAGGAGGCGACTTTTTCCCGCATTTTCACAGTGTTTTTCGGCCTCCTGATTTATTGGGCGACAGTTTGTTGTTCCTGAGGAATTTGCCGGCGCTTTTAAACGCTGCATGAGAGCTGAATACAGCTGGAAGAAGAAGAAACATTTCCTCTTGCCAGAGACAGGTGGTGCAGCGGTTGCGGCTGTCACTGTGTCCTGAGCGAGTCTCAGGTTTGAACTGAGTGAAAATTACCCTGCTGTACAAAAGGGGTAAATCAGTGTAAGCTTGGAGAGAGCGGACCTCAGTAGACCACGGGCTCGGAGGCTGAAAAGCGCCTCTCTGCGCCTTTCGGAAAGTACTTGAGGTGATTTATTCCACTCACGTACCTGCTGTTATTTAAATGAGCAAAATCTTAATTTACTTTGGATAAAACGCCAAATCCTGGAAGCAGCGTCAGATCTGCTTCGCGTCCTCTGACCTCCTGCTGGCAACACATGAACGAGGCCCCCCACGGAAGATGTTTAACTTAAAACGAAGCAAAGCGGCGTCAGACATGAAATTCTGCGCTTATTAGCTGGTCTGCGATGCTCCTGCTTCTGCACGGTTCAAACACGAGGTCCCATGTAGGAAAAATCACCACAGGGGGCAACCAAGCAGCTCCAAGCTAAGAAGATACAGACGATTGTCGACCAACTGTTGGCTGCCAGCTGCATGTCAAGAAGCACTTTGGAAGAGTCCTCACCCACTGCAGTCGGAATTGTCCGCTGCACTCAGATGAGACCAGAATGGAACTTCTTGGCCACCAGCAGGTCTGGCAACAAAAGAGGGCTTCGTGGAAGCAGCAGCACCTGATACCCGCAGCACCGCGCGGTGGAGGGTTGTTGATGCTATGGGGCTGATTTGCTGCTGGTCCAGGTGGCACGATGAGGTCCACTAAGTACCCGGATACTTCAGGCCAAAACCTGCTGCTTCTGCCAGGATGATGAGTCTCGGTCGCAGACGATGACCCCCCACGCAGATCAACTGGCCGCCCGAGTGTCCGACCTCTTCGGACGCCACGGGAGGGACGCCGATAGTTCTGACATCCGACAGCATATTCGTAACCGCCCTGACGGACGCGAGCGGAGGGCCGGCCGCTGTTTCCACGGCGACCCCCGCGGGGACCCGGGGAAGGATTACGGGGGGTGCGGTCCGCCGGGCGGGACGCAGACCTCGGGCGGCTGAGATTAGGGATCGAGGTGATGCCTCTGGGGGGTCCAGGCGGGGGACCTGCCTGGGGGTAAGTTAAAGCCCCCTTCCGCTCCACAAAAAAGTATTAAGTAGGGATAAGTACCCCGTATATTTACACACGAGCCGCCGTGTATCGACTCACACAGACCCACAAATAACAATTAATACTCTCCTGCGGCAGGAAAGTGTGACTGCGAAGTGACTCCGGGTGCACAAACGGGGGGAGGGGGGGGGCGTGGAAAACGGGCCACATTGTTAAGCTCAAGTGTTAACTTGGCTGCTCGGCACAATACGGCTTTCAGAGGCTCTTCTCTCGCGCTAATCTGCCATTTCACGGCCACCCCTTCGACCCCCTCTCCCCCCCCCCAGCCCCCGGGTCACTTTTGTTCCCCTCGTGTCGCCGTTTAGCGGCGCTTTGCTTCCCCAAACTGCGAGGGGACCCGGGCACGAGAGATCGCTTCATCTGAAGGGGTGAAGGAGAGCAGGATAAATGGAAGTGACGTTTCCCGGCGGCAGCTGCGCGCTTTCGACACGGCGCCGCGACCCCCCGTGCCCGGCGCGCGCACCTGCCGCCGCGACTCACGCCTTCCCGGGCGGCGGGATAATCCCGGGGTGGGGCGCTCAATGCGGGCCACTGAAAACCCTTTACGCGTGAAAAAGGCCCCTTTGTGGCGCCTTTGTCCGACACACTTTTATGAGACAACATTGGGCATCATGAGGTCCCCCGATTTACATGGGACTCTATAGAGCGCGGTAATCCTGTCAGGCGGCGCGCGAACAAAACTTTAAACCGCCTGTTTTCATATTTATTAGCTGGTTACAGCAGACGAGGCAGCTGAACCCGGGCGGAGGCGCGGCGCCGTGCGGGAAACGCGGTAAAATACAACCTGAGCAGGTGTGGAGCTTCTCCGTTCGCCACCTTTAGCTCAGGCGCCGTTTTGATCGTCGAACCCTGAGCCGCCGCCGCCGCCGCGGGACGTTAAAGTGACTCTCAGAGCTGCGTTTGTCAGCAGCCAAAACCAGCGAGGAGAAATTCTTCATGGCAGCAGGAGGAAAGAGTGGTTATCGCTCACTTTTTTAACACTCACTTTTTTACTCCTGTTAGTGCAGCAACAAGGAAGCTGCACGTGCGTCAGAGCGCCGAACACCCGACCAACCCGGAGAAGATCGACATGTTTCACATCTTCACTCATCTTAACTTCTCGCTGTTTTGAGAGGAAAGTGATTCAACAAACTGCCGACTTTTCAGGAAAACGGACTTCGGCTCTAAAGGACTTTATTGAAAACTGTTGTGTTTTTATATCGCATTTCTGGCTGAAAGTAAATTCACTTAATAGTCATTAGCAGAAACACACACACACACACACACACACACACCTTAGCAGTTCACATCTTGCATTTCTTCACTAATTCTTCAGTTTATCTTCACTTCTTGACAGGAGAGTATTTTATGCTTAATCATATTTTACTCATAATCAGTTTCCACATTTAAATCAACATCTTTGTATTTTTTTTCCATCTTTTACCAAGGACTTCATACACACTCGTCTGAGCAGCTTTTTAACCCCCCCCCCCAATACTGTTCACCCCTCAGATCCCCCCCAACTCTCACTACACCTTTCCTGTCTGAGTGCTGGACAGAATTCTTCCGTGGGACCAAGTTTAGGCACCCGGGGGGGGTCATCGGAGGGCAGGTGTGCACCCTGGGGGGGATCAGGCTGCGTCTCCCGCGTGTGATCAACGCTTCTTTCACAGCTGTCTGTCATTCAGGCGCCCCCTGGTGTTGGCCTCTGGAATCGCGCCTGTCTCCACTCCCCTGCAGCTGCGGACACGTGACGCCCCCTACTGGGGGGTCACTATCACGTCCACCCTGCGGTGCATTGTGGGTATCCGAGCCACACGCTCAGGTGACACACCTTGGCGGGGGGTGTTGAGGGCACAGCTGCGCGCGCCACAGCGGCATTTTCACGGAAAAACGACAAAATTCGGCGCTAAAACAATTTCCTCCGCCTCGTTTTAACGACTAAATTAGCGGCTCGGAGNGGGGGGGGGGGGGGGGGGGGGGGGGGGGGGGGGGGGGGGGGGGGGGGGGGGGGGGGGGGGGGGGTGGGGGGGGGGGGGGGGGGGGGGGGGGGGGGGGCACAGCGGCGTGTCCCGCAGGCCTCCCTGGCGCGCGCTTCGCGCCCCTGCGGGGTCGTCCTCGCGCCCCGGCATCGCGTGACTCGCGGGTGAAGAGCTGCGTGATGAGAAAGGAAAAAAACGAAGAGAGAAAGAAGAAGAAAGTGACAGAAACTCTTATTATTATTTATCTTTATTCATGTAACACTTTTCAGGGCGACTTACCCGTTTATACGAGTAATTTTGCGCGTTAAGTGGAGGCGACTGTCAGGTACTACAGCAGGAGGTGGGACTCGAACCAGCAACCTAAACACTGTATGGATGCAGCCTTAATCAGTTAAAAGCAGTTCGAAGTGAACAAACTAACTGGTTTAGGGTGGTAAACCGCGGTAATCCGCCTCGGGTTAAGTGTTAGTCATGCGAGACATCATTTTACCCCAGTTTACTGCAGTCGCACCTGTAAATACCCGGCTGGCACTGAACCTGCCAGCTGCCCCCCGAGGTGAGCGGAACCGTTACACACACACACACACACACACACACACACACACACACACACACACACACACACGCGCGCGCGCGCGCGCGCGCGCGCGATCTGTGTGTTTCGCTCCTCGCGCCTCCAGCACGAGCTGATAAGCCGGCATCTCCACCGGATTCGAGCCCGTCACCCGAGGGGGGGATTATCGAAACCCGCCGCGGGGTCTCTGGCTCCCGCGCGCGGCTGGACCCGCACAGGCCCTCGGGCGCCGACTGTCGGACCGCCAAGAGGGGGGGGGGGGGCGGCGCGCGGATTAGCTGCCGCACGCGCCCCTATCTCTGCGTACACGCGCACGCGCCGGCCAGCAGCCGTGCGCCCGGGGCGACGGGAACTGCCACGCGCTCCTTCTCTAATGACCCCCCCTGAACCCTCCCGCACCGCGACGAGAGCAGAACGAACGAGTCCCATCTTAGAGAACCGGGGGGGCGGCGGTTACAACAAAGGGGGAAACTGGACGGCGGGGATCAAAGGTGTCTGAGCTGCTGGGTAAAAACGGGCGTAAAACACCGTAAAGTCGATGACTGAACGCTGTACTTTGGTGGAAATAAATAGTGACGATAATTAAATGGTGTAAAAATGAGAACAAACTGGATTCATTAATTCCCTTCATTATAATAACTGAAGCCTCACACACACACACACACACACACACACACACACACACACACACACACACACACACACACACACAGAGGGTTCTGGACACTTTATTACATCACAGACACACCCAGTACACCGTATGACACCATGTAATACATTTATACTGTATATATAATATATTTTTTAATTACAAATGATACAGTTGATTCACTTTCTGATATAATAAGCGTTACATTTGAGAAGCGGGCGGAGGGCAGGACCGTGACATCAGCGGGGCTGACAGAAGGACGCTGGGCCGGAACCCTGGGAGGCCCCGCCCGCGGCTACGACTGACCGACAGCGGCGGGGGGTGGGGCCGCGCTCACCCCCACGCGCAGCAGCTCTTTGCGGTGTGTGAGGATGACATCGAAGCTGGACTGCAGGCGGTTCTGCTGCTCCTGGACGCGGCCCTGCAGGGCCCGGACCCAGCGAATCAGCGCCAGGCGCCGGTACATGGTCAGCTGCACCTGGTGCCTCTCCATCTCCTGGGCCTTGAACTTCTCGTGGTCCTGCAGGGTCCACACGGCCTCCATGAGCTCGGGCAGGTCGGAGCAGGGGTCCGTGTCCGAGTCCGAGGAGCCGTCCTCTTCCAGGCGGTCGTCCCCCCGCCCCTCGGACACGCCGTCCCCCGGAGGCCCCACCCACCTGGTGCCGAGCCCCGCCTTCCCCACGTCCTCGCCGGCCTCCAGGCTCAGTGAGGAGCTACTGCTGCTGCTGCTGCTGGATCTGTAGCTGAAGCCAAACTCGGAGCCGCTCTCGTCCCACTCGTCCTCCTCGTCCTCCTCCTCCTCCCCTCCGTCTACGTCCTGCTTGGCTCCCTTTCGTCCCTCCGTCTCCCTCGCCACCGCCGCCTCCTCTTCCTCCTCCTCCATCTTGCCCTCAGCCCCCTCGGGGGGCACTCTGCCACAGCCGTCCTCGCCCACCTCGACCTCGGGCAGCGGTTCCAGGGGGCTCCAGCAGGGCAGGCGGGACAGCGGGGACATGAGGGCCGAGCCGAGGAACAGCTCACGCCCCTGGGGAGTCTGGAGTCGCGGGCGCACCTGGTTCCGGTTCTCGTCCCCCACGAGCAACTCGTCCTCCTGTCCCAGGAAGTTGAAGTTGCCGTCCTTCCGGTTTGCTCTGTGGAGGCTGTTGCTGTGGAGACGGAGTGACGAGGCCCCGCCCCCTGCCCCCTGCCCTCCGAAGTTGAGCGGACGGTCCTGTTGAACCCCGAACATGTTGTTCCTGGAGCGCGATTCGGTCGCTCTGCCAGAGAGAGAGAGGGCAGGTTTGCCCCAGGTAAATACCACAGTAAACAGAGTAAACACCGCGCTGCTGCTCTTTCCCAGCGTCCGCAGCACAACTAGACACAACTGTTGTTGAGCGTCGCGGACCCAAATCCAGGTAAATAAAAACAATAGTTAACTCAATGACGTCCCGCTACAGGTCTATAAAAACACCACTATACAGCGCCAAAGGCTGCGCTGACGTCACTGTTGGCCACCCGGAGGGGGGGGCTACTCCCCCAGCGCCTTATTTAAAATCATTGCTTGAGGAAACAGCGCAAAAGTGGGTTTAAAACCCGACGCGGCCGCTCACTGTCGCGAGCCAACGCGACCAAGTAGCCGAGCAGCACGTGCGTCACTGACGGCGTTTTCGGCGCGTCACTCCAGGCGCTGACATCTAGTGACGTCATTCATTTAAAAAGCCACCGCGAGCGCCGAACGCGACGGAAAAGCGGACGGAACGCGCGCATCGCCCGTTCGAGCGTCGCCGCGGGGGGCTGAAAACGAATGCTGAGGAACTGAGGAAGAGAAGCGCGCGACGCTGCGGGTCTCTCACCCCATGTCCGCCGTCCTCGCGCCGAGCGAGCGAGCGCGCGCCGCCCGACGCGGCGCACTTTAAGTCGTTTCCCCGTTACGTAACGCGGCGACTGACAGCTTTATTTAGCGACGGTTCTTACTTTGCGGGAGCAGGAGGGAGCGGCGGCGACCACACGGGGCTCCACTGGCGGCTGATGCTTATCTGCGGTCCTCCTCCTCTTCCTCTTGCTGCTGTCCCCCTCCCCCCCGTGTAGCGGAGTGACTCACTTCCTCGTGCGGGAGGGACCGGCGAGCAGCTTCCTCTCCTTCCCCCCTTTTCCACGGTTTTCCTTATTTTCCCAGCAAAACCTGCAGATGCGTCTGACTCGCCATGTGTGACGTGAGAAAATCCTACAGTGAAAGACCCCCGGATGCAGTTTGGTTCAAACTGCTACCATTTTTCTCTGATACTGGGTGTTTATTTGCTCTGTGCCTTTTTCAGGGTGTGTGTGTGTGTGTGTGTGTGTGTGTGTGTGTGTGTTAGTGCCTGCAGACTGGATAACAACCCCTCCCTGCCCCCCCCTCTCCAAAATCCCATGACAAGCCATTGCTCATGGCAACTGCACAGCCTCCTTCTCCTCATCTCAGCCCAACAACACCCCCCATTGAAGTGCCGAACCCTGGAGCTGTACCGTGTCCCCACCCCCCCGACAGCAGCCTGTACCCATTAAAAATAGATCAAACACAGTGGCGGCGGCTGCCCCGGGCCTTGTCACACGCTGCACGACGGCCACGGCCCCGGTGACGCTGACAGCCGGAGATTAGAGAGCAGCAGCAGCTCCAGATGTTGGTCCAGAGCCGCTGTCCCAGCGACGATGTGACAGCTGCTGTATCTGCACACGTGACGGCGCCGGTCCATACCAGTTCTCGCTTGACCTCGGCTCTCAGGCACCAGCCGAAAACATTTTATGTAGGAACGTAGGTTATGGTTTCACGTCCCCACTCTCTGTGTGTGTGTGTGTGTGTGTGTGTGTGTGTGTGTGTGAGAGAGAGATAATAACCCCCCCCATCTGGTGACACTGTGTATAGGTGTGAGCAGCTTGTGATGGGCAGGTAAAACCAGGCTTCCTTAAGACCCCTCTTGACATTATTTTCAAAATACAGCGTCAGTGGATGGGCTGGGCAACAAGACAGCTGCTGTCCTGCAGGGGGACAGAGAGCCTCATTCCAGCAAGTTCAGCTCAGCAAGACTTGAGAACCATCCTGTAGGTAGACCAGCCCGCTGTCAAAGAGATTTAGCAATTGAGGAAACATGAGAGAACCTGCTCTTGGAGGCCTGAGATGTCCCTGAAACTCAGCCTGTAATCATCAGAAACCCCAGTGATGTGGACGGGTCTCGGTGGCTGTGGGGGGGGGGCTCCCGCCTCCAGGGGCTCAACTCAATTTAACTGCAGAGAAGCAGCCATGTGAAGCAGCTTCTCCCCATCCTATGACTATCATGTTGTTTGGTTTTAATGCAAAACAGAGCAGAATATGAAGGTACAAGCAGTGTGGTAAACAGACAAAAAGTCACACTGTCCCAGATCCCCCCCCCCCCCCCCCCCCCCCCCCCCCCCCCCCCCCCCCCCCCCCCCCCCCCCCCCCCCCCCCCCCCCCCCCNCCCACCCCCCCCCCCCCCCCCACACACACTCTCTCTCTCTCCCTCTCTCTTTTTGGACAACCTTAAAGGCTTTAAACACATTTACAGGAAGTCGCAGGGCAGAGATCAGAGTTTCTCCAAATGCCTTTTAATCATCTTAAAAACAAATGAGACGAAACTTATTTACAAGGTAATAAATCACTGCTGTTCGACTGCACACCTGAACTTGCCGGCACCCTGGGAGGTGTCCGTGTGTGGGAACACATACACTGACCTTCACCTTTTCAGGTGAGGGTGAGGAAATCTGCTGATACAAGACCCCCGGTAGACAAACTGCATGAGCCTGAGTGGTCCTCCCTGCCCTCGGTGGGCGATGCATCTGCACTCTGCCCTCCCCACTTAGGTCTCAAGGAAGGAGAAGATGCTTTTCTGGGGCCCTGAGGGTTTCTGCCATTTGTCTGGACACTGGCGCTTGGCGGCAGGTGTCGGAGTGCCTGCAGGAGGTCTCTTCTTCACCTGCGCAAAAACACAGTGCTGCTAATGATCACACCAGCTACACATTCAAACATCAGTCCCACAGAGTACAAAAAAAAAAAAAAAAAACCCCAACATCAAATATGCTGTTGACCATTAAAAATAACCAAATCAATCATTGACAAGAAAATGCAGTGAGAGCTGAAGAATCTGAAGGGGAAAAAAAAAAAAAAAAAAAGATTTTTTCCCCCCTCTTGGTCTATTGTGTGTCACACTGGGTTGTATGTTCTAGTCCCGATTGTCTCCAGTAACACAGCAGCGCAGGTTATTGGGGTCACTATTGTATTGCTTCAAACAGAGTTTCAGGTATAATGTGGTATGATTAGCAGAAGCAGGGAATCAGTTTATTTTAAAATTATGACGAAAACAAATAATATAGTACTGAAACCTTTAACAATTTATTTTTACTGCTCAGGATTATTATCGTCTCCTCTGTATGCAGATGAATTCTCTTTTGAGGCCAGTATTTTCCTGGGTCGCTGCTGTGACCTGGTGTTGTTCTAAGAAAAGATAGATGAGGGGGATCCAAACAGAAGCTTTTGAATAAGTTCTAAACATCTTTGTCCAACTCAAGTTCAGCAACAGGGGAAAAAGAGAAGAGAAAAGAGAGTCGAGAGGCTGTAAATACAGGAGACTGAGGACAGTCGCCCTGTGAGAGAACAGGAGGTACAGTTGTGCTCCTGCCAGTCAGGAGCCTCATCGCTGATACACCACAGACTGTGGCGCCACCTACTGCTCCACCCAGGTACAACAGCAGGAAGCACCATACCTGTCTGCTTGGCTGTTGGGCTGCTGGGGGTTCCTTCTCTGGGGAGAGGGTCTGAAAGAGGAAACCCCGGGAGTTCCGGGGGGCACAGGGGTTGCCGTCGGAGATGGAGGCCAGCTTCTGCAGGATGGCTTGGGGCTGGTTAAGGAGAGAGCCCCTCTTCACCTGGGAAAGGGTCAAAGGTAAAGGTGAGATACCCAACGTGCTTATGGACAAGATGTGAGGTTTTCTGCAGAAAGGACTAACCACACTGGTGTGTGAGGGTCTCTTGAAGGGGGCAGCAGCTGGGGCTCCTTTTCCTTGGGGGGCAACAGCATCTGAGGACCACAGCAGCAGGGATCAAGTTGGGTGAAGCACAGGGACTGAGATGCGTGTGTGTGGTGTCACTTTAATACTCTCTCACCTTTCTGCCTCAGCTTTGCAGTCAGCTTCTTGGCAAGCTTCATAAACTGACTATCCTCAGTTGTGAGGTCTTCATCGTCATCATCGTCCTCCTCTCTCTTGCCCATCTTAAACGCCACCTCTGACTGCATGAAGATGACACTCAGTACACAGGTGGTGGTGGTGGGGGGGGGGGGTTACCGAGAAAGCACCGTTCACACCAACCTGCTCCCGTAGCCACTGCTCCCTCTCTAGTCGTTCCTTTCGTCGCTGTACTTCTGCCTGGCTGAACTCATCCTCCTCATCTTCCTCTTGATCATCCATGTCACCCCCCATATCAAACCCATCATCTACACATACATTCAGGAAGAGCAAAATGAGTGAAAAGACTCAGTTAGTGGGTGCCAAAGCAGAACCTGGAGAAACGGTGCTGGAGCAACTGGGCTAAAGCCTCTCACCCATGTTCCTCCAGCGGAAGCGGCGCATTCGGCCCGGCCCATCCGAGTGCAGGTCCCCGTCGGCCAGGTAACGCTCCTGATAGAGTCGCAGACGGCGCTTGTCATCATCCAGGACTTGCTTCCTGCAAGAAGGCAAAAGATGGTGTCACTCGTGCAGCTCAATCACTGCTACCCGTGTGTGTGTGTGTGTGTGTGTGTGTGTGTGTGTGTGAGAGAGCGCATAAAACTCACATGTGGATCTTGTTGACCTGATCCTGCAGCTCCTCATCAGAAGGCAGCTCCTCATTGATCTCCTCATCCTCGTACTCGCTGCCACCCTCCTCCTCCTCGTCCCCGCTGTCCAGCTCGCTGCCAGAGAGCTCTGCCTCCGACTCCACAAACTCTTGCATGCGCCTTTGGGTGCAGAATTCAGGATGTTAACCACGGTGGCACAGAGCCCTAGTGACATCTGTGGTCACAGATGAGGTCAGACCTTCCTTCTGCACACCTGAAGTCAACTTGCAGGTAAAGGTGGTAAATCAGCTGTACTCACATCTTCTTCTTTCCTTTGCGTTGTCCAAACACTGACTCGTGATCTTCATCTACCTCACCGATGTCATTGTCACCCTCTTCTCCCTCCACACTGTCCTCCTGGGCAATAAATGAAAGGGGAAAAGTCAAATCATAGGACCAATCAGCTAAATCTCTCTCTCACACACACACACAGATTAAAACAGGACCCCTCACCTGGTCACTCAGGCTGTCAGCATCAGAAAGCAAGTGAAACTCACAATCTCCATCCTCCTCCTCCTGCTGCTGCTGCTGCTGCTGCTGCTCCTTGTGCTCCTGTCTGAAACAGACATGGACATTCCAGCACCTGTTTAGACTGCCTCCCCCAGCTATTCTTCCTCCTAAAAGGAGAATTCTTGGGCTGCCTTCCTTCATTACATTCAGACTAAAAGAACCCAACGGAAATGCCGCAAAAGTTACCTGCTCAGAGTGCCAGATGCCAACGGTTTAGCAAAACTAGGTTTCACGTGCTCAGGTGAGTCACCTGTTAGAAGACAAGGAGGTGACATGTCTGCATGCAGGAGCAGGAGGGGCTCACTGATGGTCAGTGTACTAGTGAACAAAGAATTCTGGCAGTCACAAGGCACCACTGAAAAAGACAGCGTGTGGTGTAGCGCATAAGGACAAGTCACATAAAGGACATTGAAGGTACCTGCCAAGGTACCCAACCTGAAATGCTCCACATGCAAAACGATAAAGTATACTAACAAAAAGCAGAAACTAAACACCAGAATTAAACTAGAGGAAAGTCAGAAGAAAGCCTCATGGACATCCTGACCTGGGGTGTTGAACCTTCCGGAACAGAGTGCGACCAGCTGGTCCACTTCTGTCTCAGAACGGTTTTCTTTCTGGCGTCCCGGAGGTCCCGCTGCTGATGGTCCCTCTGTACCAGAACTGCTGGACACACGGCAACTGTCTCGTGTTGGACCAAAACCCCCCGAGCAGAGTCCCAGCAGCTCTCCAACAGTCCCCTCCTGTGTCTCCCCTCTGGGTGGGACATCCTCCCGTCCCGTGGCAGCAAACCCCCCCGAGCAGAGCCCCAGCAGCTCGCCCATGTTGGCATCCATGGCGTTCTCGTCCAGGTTATCAGGCAGCAGCAGACGGTGGCGGCTGCTACGCGGGTGGACCTGCACACGCGGCCCTACGTTCAGGAAGCCGTCTGCGTCCAGCAGCTGTGACTGCGTGTCATCCTCTAAAGAGAAGCGGCCCTGGGAGTGTCCTTCGATGCCCAGGGCTCCTGCCTCATAGGGGGAAGGGGGGCCATACAGATCCTGGGAATCCTCCACAGGGAGCGAAAGCGACAGCGACGGCTCTGAAAGCTTTCCCAAGCTCTGCTACAGAGAATGATGGGAAATTTACTCAAAGTACCCAATAGATTATAGTAAATTCAAAAATAAAATTACAGTTTGACTGGACTGGTCTACATTAGCCAAGAGGTTGGTCCAACTCAGGCTGGCTGCTCACCTTGGATGCTGAACCCAGAAAGTTGGGCCTGTAGAAGCCAGGTGATGGCGAACGCAGCGCCCTGTTACACAGGCCCCTTCCAGCCATCCGGGTCACTGGTTGGTAGGAAGGGATCATGGAACCAATCAGCTCGAAGCTGCTGTTGTGGCTGTTGTCCTTGGCTGTGGAGAGCGAATCTTCTTCCTCTCCTGTAAGGCACATAATAGCGCTGAAAGCCATGGTGAAAGACAAGGAGCAGCACTATAGCACACTCTTCCAATTCAGCCTCTCCAATGTTACATACTTTGTACAACTTCATGCAGCCTCTTCAGCATAGAGGTGTTACCCCCTACTGATAAGCCCAATTACTTTATAAGCTAATTTCCGGGAAGTCAAGTCGCCCAAGTCAGATACGTAATTACCGTTACAGCACAAAAAGCTCAAACGTTAAAAATTAGCTTGATATTCGGCCACAACTCAATAAAGGGTATTAAATAATTTCACATATGTGTGTGAAAACTCATAAGCAAAAGACTGAAATTTCAAGGGACACCTGTATATTGCAACCTTAAATGCACCAGTAAAAAAACTACACTCACCCAGTTTGGCATCAACATTTTGCCCTCCTGATTCAGGTTTCCTTACCCCATCTCTGTCAGGGTCACAGAGAAAATTAGAAGATGAGGGAGGCTGCAATTCAATCTCTCTCTCACACACACACACACACACAACACACAACACACACCCTGTCCGAGAGCAATAGCCGCCAGCAAATAGCATGAGGGTGCCATCTGTATTCAAGAGATCAGGGGGCGGAGAGCCATTCCTCTGCCTGACATTTGCATCTTCACCATCATCTCCATCAACCTCATCACCTCCCAGCAGCTTGTTCACACCCTGTAGAAAAACATGTTAGTATAGAAGAGAGAGGGGGGAAAAAAAAGAAAAAAAAAAAAAAAAAAAAAAAAAAAAAAAAAAATCATAAACNTTAGTAAAGAAGAGAGAGGGGGGAAAAAAAAAAAAAAAAAAAAAAAAAAAAAAAAGGCCTGATGAAAGCACTTCAATTTCAGACAGTAACCATTCAATCACCTCCTCCTCCTCCTCAGCATCAGAGTCATCCGTCATCTCCGCCTCCTCTTCCTCCTCTTCGTCACAGTCCTCGTTGTCAAGCCGGTGCAGGGCTGCCCGCCGCTCTCGTTCTGCCTGCCGACGCTGCGCCATGGCCAACTGCAAACGTGACTTCAGCAGGATCAGCTTCTCACCTGAAAAGAGATATCAGAAGGAACAGGAAATTCACAAAAAAAGATGCAAAATACTACAACAGGTCTGATGGATTTGCAGCCTCAAGATTCTATGTCCTTAAAACTGTTGACCCCTTTTATCTCTCTGTAGGTGTGAGTCAACGTGAGAAGCGCAGGACAACCACAGACCTGGTTTGGTGTGCACAACCTCCTTCTCTGCATCATTAACGGTAAATGTGACTTTGTCCTCGAGGAGCTCCTCCCGCCCAGTGGTGGGGTTGCTGTCTTTGCGCACAATGCTGACCTGTACAGAGCGCTCTCCCTGGAGGCGGGGTGCATGCTGCACCTGTCGCAGGAAACGCTGCTTCAGAGCCTCCAGAGCTGCGGAGCAACATTGAGAAATGAGTCAGGGGTCCATAAATGCCAGTACCATGCGAGGCAGATAGTAGAAAACAAACTGATGGAGCCGTTTCCTCACCGGGGTTGACCTGGGGGGTGTCCAAGTGGACAAAGGCCCCGTCATCAGCACACAGCTTGGGTACAGGTGGTGGGTTGAGGCCCAGCTTTTGAAGACGGGTCAGACGGTCCTTCCGGGGCTTGGGTTCTGCTGGCGGTGAAAAGAGGTCCCGAGAACAAGTTTGTTCTCCATTCTTGCCCTCTGCTGCCGGGGTCTGCTCTGGAGGCTCTACCACCCTGCTCTCATCTGCAACTGGTGCCAGTGCTGGTGCAACGGACTCTGAGCAGCTTTGCTCCAGACCAGCAGACTCAGAACCAAATGAGTCTATGATTAAATCCAATGATGCAGGCTGCTTGCCAGCATCTAAACTGCTCTGGTCCTCAGCAGTCGGAGAACTGGTCTTTGGGTCATCCTGGTTCTGCGAGGCCAACCCTGCATTTTCTGGGAGACATTCAGTAGGTCCATTCTGAGGTGAATTGGAATCTGCTGCAGCCAGCTGCTTGTCCAGTTCAGGTTGGTCCTGGTTAGGCTGAGAACATGAGGCTGCTTCCAGAAGACAGGACTGGTACTTTTGAGACCTGAAAGGCCAAATGAAAAGAGCTGAGGAGAACACAGCAAAGCAACCATTTATTTAAAAGTTATTTTATTAACCTTTATTTAAATGAAATATTTGTCCAAAAGGTGACAATGTTAGACGAGCAAAAATTAACCATTGGCACAGCAGAGTATTGTACTACAAATTAAGTACTAGCTGGATCCCAGAACCTTCAGATAAAACAACAGCTCTAACCACTATGTCTACCTACTAGTGTCACGTTAGAAAAATCTGCCCTGTTTAGGGATCATCATGCCTGTGTTCCAGGCCCAGTGCCATATATCACGGACGTCAACACATGCAGATTCACAAGTACATACTTTAACAGCGACTTTGCCGGACCCTGGGGTCGGGTTCGCCTCTTGAAGAACTGGTCAATGCTTTTGGGCTCAGGCATGTGGTACGGCAAGCCTAAAAACGACTCTGTGGGTGAAGGAGGAAGGGGTTTAAGGAATGACCAAAGGGACACACTCACCCTGCATACGACAGACAGACACAGCCAACTTGCCCACCAACCTCGAATGAGTCTCTGGTTCTCGCTGTGCAGCTGCCTGATGGCCTCCTTACTGGTCAGTGCTGCTTTCCTCTCCTGTTAGAGAAAGATCCAAATGAAATGCTTTCTACCAACCACACACCCATAAACGTTGAGCAATTATCAGTACTACTGAAATGTCAGGTCACCGTGCCTTGCGCTGTGGCCTCTGCCCCATCTCTTCCTGCTGTTCTTCCTCAAGGACTGGCTCCTGCATGTGAGACAGTGTGATTTGCACAGCTTACACACCAGTCTCAGTGTAACATATAAAGGTAAAAAAAAAAAAAAAAGACTGGAAAAGAACCCAAGACCTTGTGAGTCACCAACTATACAGTTTGTTGTATCAGCTGAACACTCAATCAGCCCTGGGATGTTAATTAAATTATGTGTCCTGGTGAGTGGCAAACAATGTGTTAAGGACTGTCCTCTTGTTTTTTTTAAATTCTATTGAACTACATTATTTGAGGAATAAATACATCAGCGATAGCTGAAAACATCGTTTTCACCCCTCAGTATAGATAAAGCCAATCAGTGATAACGCAACCGTTCTCCTTTGAACAGCCGCCCTCAAACTGGTTTATGTACTTTGTCCCAGTTTGTTAAAAAATAGCAAATAAACGGAACATTTAATTAGCAGAGATACATCTATGAGGTCTTTAAAAGGCAACTGGTTCACACAATTTAGAGGGACTTTAGGTGAATTTAGTTTAATGTGATTTGTATTATGCAACACAGTCGAAATCCCAATCAAGACTGAGTGATTAAGATCTCAACTGGAAAGAAAAACTCAAACACCCTGTGACTGAGCCCTGAGCCAACCCTGAGCTCAGTAAAATTTGGTACAGCCTAAACAGTTGTAACCGTTACACAGAATATGCTGCAACCAGCCAGCGATGCACAAAGTTCACTTCAGCCACTCCACGCCAGATCCTGCTCAGGGTTGTTATTCACGACCACCATTTTATCCCCCCAGCACTCACTCATTTCTGTTCACCATGGAGGACACTTTTAAATTGCATCTCCCAAACCGTACATGCTTCAGTGCCAAGTCCGAATGTCTCACACAGAGGATATTTTATTGTGTTTGGCAAAGGGGCTCGGACAATATTCTAGAAATATATCAAGAAACCTTTATTGCTGGGTCTCAGGAGCATGAT
This sequence comes from Arapaima gigas, assembly GCA_900497675.1. Lineage (NCBI taxonomy): Eukaryota > Metazoa > Chordata > Actinopteri > Osteoglossiformes > Osteoglossidae > Arapaima > Arapaima gigas. The sequence continues at coordinate 47,251 of UFQX01005255.1, read as the reverse complement.
GAGACTCACCTTATGTTTCTTGGCCTTCTGTTTCACTGATGCTACGATTGCATTCAGTGACTCTTCCTTCTCATCATCAAGACCAGTGTCGAAGAGATCACTGTCCCCAAGGAGACACCCACTGTCATTGTGGGTGATGTCTCCAGCCTGGAATCAGAAGATGAGGTGTGATTATAGGTAAACCATCTAGACTTTGATTTAACAAAGAGGTTTGTGTGCCATATGAATCCCGTAGACACCGATTAAGACAGTCACACTAAAGGGAAGGACTTGTCTCAAAACGGGAAATAAAGAGGGATATAAAAACAACCCCCTTCAAAGCCAACATTTCAGCCACCTTTCTACACACACATCACCCATCCTGACTCACCTTCTTCTCAGGCTTCTCCTTCCTTTTCAGTCTCTCCACTGTCTGGAGTACTTTTTCCTTGTGACGTTGGGACCTCTCCCTCTTCACCTCCTCCTTACATCTGCGTTTCTCCTTCTCTGGGTCCGGCTCGCTGTCATCGCTCTCCAATGCCGGGCAGGCAATCCTCTTACCCGTTGGAAGGTGCATCCCGTCTTTCACTCTGGCACTGCCACCCTCCTCTTCACTGGACTCAGCCAGGACAAGGGTCTCAGTCATGGCTGTGCCTTCCTCCTCCTCGCTGTCGCTGTCCTTCAGGACTCTCCGACAGCGAGATTTCCGGTTCACTGTGATTTCGTTGTCAGAATCTGCCAAAAAGTAAAGGACTGGGTAAAAATCATCAATGTCTGGACTGCAGAGGTGTACATTACTGTTATTTAGACATCTGAACACACACGGCTGTCATGAAGTTATAAAGAATTTTCATTGCAAAATTAGCCCAATTTGCGTATGCCTTCTTATCAGTTATCTGTACTCGCATTTACCTCTTTCATTACCACTACTGACAAAGACATGTTTGGAACACTAAAATGTGAAAGGAGTCAAAAACTGGGGTTAGGGTTCCACTTGCCCTGTGTGGCTCCATTACCGTTCATCTCCTCTCCAACACTGGATGGCTGTGCTGCCTCTTCATCTTGAGGAGAACCCACCCCGCTGTCGGAATCACTGTCAGCAGCCTTAACTATTGCTGGCACCTCTTCCACCTGAGCGCAGAGCAGAAATACAGGTGTTGTTCAACAGCAAGATGGATACAGAGTCATGAGCCATGAGAAAAAAAGCCTAAAAACACCTCGATACTGTCGCAGGCAGGAAGCTGAGGAACAACCACGTAGAAGTCCTCAAAAACACAGAACGGCACATCACAGTGATGCTGCAGCAAAAGTTTGAGGCGAATTTGCTCCTTGTATAATCCGGTTGTTTGTTTTTGAACCAAATACATTGCACACAGTTCATTCAGCTTAACGACAACATAAAGATGTAAACTTGATCTACTGTTACGAGCAATACAAATATACAACATCCTCGTAATAAATCTCGAATTAACCTTCAATTAATACATCACCACAAAAAAAGGTTTTCCAGAAAAAGGTTTAAGAGCGGGTTCGCGCACAACTGACGTCACATCTCCGCCTCAACCCTCGAGGACTCGACCAGCTAATAGTTCCAATTCAGCAGTTAAGTTAGTACATAATGGGTTGTCGAGGTCAGCTAAAACTTAGTTACGGTTACTTTGAACGTTTCCGCATTTTTTCGATGTTGGTTTGTTCAAAAACGCACCTAAAAACAGACGGACTTACCTGGAGCTGGTGGGGAGGAAGAACCGGCGAGCTCATCTTTGTCCACCCTTCGCCTCAGGACTTCTCACAGCTCGCAAACATGAAAAAACTCACTCTCAGAGGAAAGATTACCCTTAGAATAAAACAACCCTGTAAAACACAAAGGATCCGCATTAAAAGTTTAAACTGTACACAGAATACAGAACACACAGTTCACACGGAAAAACCTTATCTCTCCCGCCTGTTTCCTCTACGAATGGGTTTTTCAACTTTTCGCGCGCCCACAGTTGCTGCCGTCTCTCATACGTCTGTCAAACAAAGACTGCATTCTAATTGGACAACGGGAGGGACTCTAACACACTAACCAATCATGTGTTGCATCATTATTCAACAAACGCTCAACTTAGAGAACTCTGATTGGACATACCTACTCATGTGACGTAGGACAGACAAATCAGCGTCGAGAACGTTGGGGGAGCTTTAAACCGAATGTGGCACATTTTTTTTCTCCGCGGCTTTAAATTTCACTTGCATTATATTGGTCCGACCCCCCACGTTTCGGGATTTCCTCCGAACAGCAACGGCATAATATGGTTTTTCTACTGCTCCTCAATCGTTAGTATAAACGTGTATCACAAATTGGAGAAGTTTTAAGTTAGTTATTAAAAAAGGAAAACGAAAATGGTCTTTTAAATTTAAACTAAAGACGTCAACTGTTTTTAATAAACCACAACAGTTTTTTTTTACCTGCTGGATGCTTCTACAATATGGGTCCCTAACAAAACTACCAAAGCTCATAGTAGTTTGGAATAGGATTTGACTTCAACATAGTTGCCGAAGATAAACAAAAATTTAGATGAAATTTAAGGACTTATTTACATTGAAAATAATAAACAGTGGCGGTATCTGGTGTCAGTGCTTACGTTTGAAACTGCATAGTCAAAGAACATACAAGGAATAAAAAAACAATGCGAACACACATAAAATGGATGAAAAAGAACTGAATTACAAATGTTATTGAAGTGTTTGTGGTAATTCCGGGCAGACGGCGGTTCCCGTTAAGGCGCGCATGCTCAGTTAGGCTCTATGAATATTATTTAAATCACCCACCACAGGGGGGCGGGGCGGGCCTTCGTGTCGCGGCGCGCATGCGCTGTCGAAGCCCTCACGGATTTGCTTTAAATCACTCCGAGGACGACGCTTCCCCAAACGATCGGCTGGGCAGCTTGGTGTCTCTTCCGTTTTCTTAAGTTAGCCCCCTTCAGCTTCGAGATACCGCCCCCAATTTCAGTGTCGGTACGGAGCCGCCAGGCCGGGACAGAGACGGAGAGAGAGCCCTCGGCCATGGAAGCGCTCGGACCCGGTGAGTAGTCTCCTGCTGGTGATGAACACAGCGACGTGTGGGGCGAGGGAGCCTGGGTTGTGGTTTCACTGGGGGCCGAGGATAATTGGGCCTTGTCGTCCGGGGAGGAAAACAAACGAGCCGTTCGGGGCCTGTCTGTGTGTTGTGGTCCACCGACAGAGCTGTGTTCCCGCGGGGCTCCACCGAGCAGTCGCCAGGCTTTAGCCGAGGTTACGCAGCCGTGGTAGGTTGGTGTTTTTTGGACACCAGCCCCGTTTGGCCCGCTTAGTACCGAGCGCTCCGGAGGCGTTTCCTTCCGCGTCAGGGCGCTCTGGGGCCGGGGAGCTGAGCCTGCGGCCGCCATGCCCCGGCAGAACCCTTGAATCGACGATATTCTGAAGCAACAAGAGTGCGTCTTTCGTGAGAAATGCATTAAATGTTGCGCTTTTCTGCACCGGATGTCCTCTTTTTTAACCTGATGTTTATCGGACAGCCTTCAACGCGCGCGCGCAACACAGACACCCAGAGACATATAAACACACACAGGCGCGGTGTGTAAATTTGTTTTTATTCCGCCGAAACTGTTTGCTGTTGGGGTTTTTACGCGGTAACCATGCCGTGTGGGAGTCTTTGTGACCGTGTGCGCGCGCGTGCGCGCGCGATCAGCTGTATTTGTGAATCACAACACACGCTTGTCCCACATGTGCGTTTTCGCGCGTCCTTTGTTTTTACGCGAGCTGCCAACACGCTCACACTCCAGCCTTCTGAGCGTAAACACACGGCGAGGGTGTCCGCAAGGCGATCAAAGAGCCTCTGCACTAAACGTAAAGGCGGCCTCGGCTGGATGCGTCTCGGTTAACATACGGCGAGAAAGCGAATGTATGAGATGACCTTTGCCCGTCTCCGGGACGCTCGACCGTCCAATATTCAATAACAGTTTGTATCGAGAGCCTTATGCGACCTTGATTTGTTCTGTTTCCGCGATATTTTAATTTGTGGCTCCACGTGAGTCGAAATAGTCTGAGCAGCAGTGGGTTTGCACACTACAACTTCCAGTGGCATTTATTAAATTTGTAGTTTTTTTAATTTCTGGTTATTTATCTTTTTTTAATTTGCTGAAATGGTCTGGCGTTATTTCTACAAGTCCCCAAGGCAGGTAGAGAGATGAAATTCGCCCCCTCCAGTCTGATCCGAGCCAAGACCAAATCTGTGTGCTTTCAACTTTATTTACTTTTAATAATCTGAGTCTGAGTTTCTGGACTCGATGGGTGTCTACAGCTACTGTTCACTTCTTGGTATTATTAAAACGTCTTCTTGCATATTAGTGCTGTTGGCATCTCTAAAATGATTAAATGTTGGTGAATAATAACTTGGACTGTTAGGCTGGAAAACCAGCCACTGGTTGTTGGCAACATATTTTCTCCACAAATTTATTTACTTGGCTGTTACTTGAATGGGAACCACTGTCCTTCAGGTGTTTGTTGGCTCCATCTGCTCCCTCTGATGCTTGTTTGTCTCAGACCCAACAACAAGAACTAATGTTGAGGTGGGTTTGGAAATGCCCCCCACTCACAGGGATCCTCAGGCAGGCATATGTCCCCACTGGTCCAGACAATTCCTGCCGTTTTGTTACTTTCTGCATTTCTATGCCTCCACTTCCTGGTTTACATCATCAGTCTCCATTGTCATTAATGCAGCTCCACGCCAACAGTGGTGTGAAGACGTGCTGTCCTGGCCAGGGGCTCCACTCAATTTGTGTTTCCTTGGCCCTTTTGAGTTCTTCTTACCAATATTGTTACGTGTTTGATCATAAAACTTGTATACAGTTTGGGTGAATAATTAACATTTTTGAGCTTCACAGGATCACACGTGTAGTGCAAGTTTCTCGTACTGTTGAGGGTGAGGATTGCTGAAGTACTGAAAGACTCTCTGCCCCCCCCCATTATTAATTTTTTTCTCAAGTGGCGTTTAGTGCTTAATTTGTCCACTAAAGTGCTTACGAATACACCGGTTTGTACTTCTGGATTTTGAAAAATTTATTTATTTATTTATTTTACTGTATCTGTTTCAGATAAGTACCTTGATCAGGGTTTGAACTCTGGTAGAAGCTCTAACTGCTGCCTGGATTTGTGTCCAGCTTAAGCTAATGGTCAGGTTTGGTATGGAAACACTCTGCTGATTTTGCCCCAGCGTCAAAACAGCTGGTTTCTAATGGAATCTACATATCTGCAGCACATTTAATAGGCTGAGCGTGTGTTGTGAACTTGTTTCGAAATGGGGGTGTGGCATCCTGGTGTTGTGTATTTTCACACATCCCAATCCCCCTCCCCACCAGCTTCTCCTTCCCTTGCCGCTTTCAGCACTGGAACGCATTGTGATGTTGCGGTGGCTGGAGTGTCACGTGGTGCTTCTCTGTTGCTTGTAAACAAACCTTGCTCGTACGCTTCTTAATGCAGGGATTAATGAAGTTCAATCCTCCTCAGGAACACTGGCACTGTGGCCAAATGTCTCCCAACACTGTTTTTTAGATATGTGCTGTATAATTCTGGATCATTTGACAGAAAATTTGTGAAGCTAACTTTTTTTTTTTTTTTTTTTTTTGGTCAGGTTTAGGACCCTTAAATATGACACATTTTTTGGGTTTTTCTTTTTTTCCCCCATTTTTTAAAAAAATTAACTTGTCTTTTGCTATTTGGGTTTTTCAGCCTACATATCCTGCAGACTGGTGGACCCCTGTGAGCCTTGACCTCAGGTGCCCAGTTGAAAGGTGGACATTAGTCTATATGTGGTGAGGGCTCCTGGAACACACCCAGACCTGAACTGGTTTCAGTGTCTAAGCCAGCCTCTCACCAGTCAACTTGCGCCCCCACCCCTCAATAGCAGCTGGGGGGTTATATATAGAGCAGGATCTGGTGGGAGACCCGCCTGATGAACTGTTTGGGGGGGGGGTCCTGTCCCCATTACGCTTCACTTGCTAACTGGAACACTGGTGCACGGTGATTGAGATTCACTGGTTGTCAGGTCACAGGCAGCCTGTTTGGGGTTCGTTTCCCTCTCTGCTGGGGTTTTGCGCGTGAGATGCCTGGAGCCGAGTCGTCTGCGCAAGTGACAAGCCCTTCGGAGGGCCATTTACACCTGAAACTGCAGAGGTTTCTGATTGGCTGGAAGAGTGAGATTCTAACAGGTTTCTTTTGAATGTATATGTCACTTTGCATAATCCCTCTTGCATATTCTTTCTGCAGGACCCCATCTGGTCCAGCATACAGCCTTTTGTTTCTGGCAGTCACTGTTTGTCCCTGCTTGATAATTGGAAGAAGTTTGGGGGACTTCTGAATGTTTGAGAAGCATTGTGTGGCCTTGGACCCCCACTGTGTGAATCCTGCTGAGTGTGTTGTGGGTGGAGACTGCAGCCTTGTTGCTTGTCCAGTTTCCCATGTTACTAGCACATACTAGTGTAATAGGAAGCCCCCCCACTGTCCTTGCTCTGATCACAACTTCCCATTATCTGTTTGGTTTGTCTCAGGTTTTTTTTTTTTTTTTTTTCCCCCTCGTAATGTTTCTGCCCCCAGGCCCGCCTGCTCCCACGTCCCTCTTCCAGCCCCCACGTCGTCCAGGCTTGGGCACCGTGGGGAAGCCCATCCGTCTTCTGGCGAACCACTTCCAGGTCCAGATCCCCAAGATTGACGTCTATCACTATGACATCGACATCAAGCCCGAAAAGCGGCCCCGCAGGGTCAACAGGTAAGGCTGTTATCAAGAACTGGCCACTCAAGTGTCGTTCGCCAAAAGTGCCGATTGACGCCTTTTTTGCTCTCCCGGCAGGGAAGTCGTGGATACCATGGTGAGGCACTTCAAGATGCAGATCTTTGGTGACCGTCAACCTGGGTACGATGGGAAAAGGAACATGTACACAGCTCATCCGCTTCCCATCGGTCGAGACAGAGTGAGTTGGGCCCAGAACGTACTGCCCTTGCCATCTCTGTTTCCAGGCACATACTTGCCTGTTTCAGACCAGGGATCAATGGACAGCTTGTGTAACAAAGATGGTGCCCGAAAAGTGAGTAACAATTTTTTGACTCTTATCCTCGGAAGTGGCATTTTTCTTCACTGAAAACGCAGCTGCAGAACTGGTGCCTTTCAGTCCCTCTTTCTCTGTACCGTCCGGTCTCTGTTCCTCTTTCGAACTTTCAACTCTGGCTCCCAGGTTGACTTGGAGGTGACCTTGCCTGGAGAGGGGAAGGATCAGACGTTCAAGGTGTCGCTGCAGTGGGTGTCTGTGGTCAGCTTGCAGATGCTCCTGGAGGCCCTGTCAGGCCACCTGAACGAGGTTCCAGAAGATTCTGTGCAGGCTCTCGATGTCATCACCAGGCATCTTCCTTCCATGAGGTACCCATCTTTAAATACGTCCTGTTTGAGTTAGATGATCAACTTGGACAGCTTCCAGTTAGTTCATTGCAAAAATAAGTTGTTTAGCAGAGCAAACGCAGCCTGTATTTAACACCACCTATCAGGTCAGACGGTGAAGAGCAATGGTCTTATTAGATTTAATAATCTGAATAATCTTATGAATGTTTTGTTACCTGTTGTAGTTGTAATTAGGTCTGAGTTTTTGTTTTGCAGCCATATTGCATTTGCATGGAACTTAATTAACACAAAATTACGCATGTATTGCTAGCCTTTTCATTGTGATTTAGTTCTAGAGTTGTGAACAAAAGGAGATGCAAATGACTTGAGTTACTGGTAAGCTTAGGAGTCACTATACCTTTAAATGCCCCACAACCCCAATCCTCCCCCACATCCACCTACAAGCACACCTCCCTCCACCTTTGTTTCATATGTATGAGCTGTGGCGTTGCTGGCTCCCGCTTTCAGCAGCCAATTTGAATGCAAATGATATCCTCCAGTGATGCCTCTTATCTGCTCAGGTACACACCTGTGGGCCGTTCCTTCTTCTCACCTCCTGAGGGTTATTACCACCCTCTCGGCGGGGGGCGAGAGGTCTGGTTTGGGTTTCATCAGTCTGTCCGTCCCGCTATGTGGAACATGATGCTCAACATTGATGGTAAGCGCCTCACTTAAATTCAACTGCAGTCGCTGGCTGTCAGTTATTGTCACGTATTTAACACGCCGCTTCTGCCTCGCAGTGTCGGCCACAGCCTTCTATCGTGCCCAGCCCGTGATTGAGTTCATGTGCGAAGTGCTGGACATCCAGAACATCAACGAGCAAACCAAACCGCTGACTGACTCTCAGCGTGTTAAGTTCACCAAGGAGATCCGAGGTGAGGGGGAAAATACTGGTAAGTCATTGTGGTAGTATGGTGGGGACCCAGCTCCAGTGGACACCTGTGACGGCTGGTTTTTTACGGAGGCCCAGGGAAAAGTTCCATAGCTGTCTGTCTGCTTTTTGTCACCTTCTGTCAGTATAACGCAGATTCTGCACTCATGGTGGCTCCCATTTGTCTGCAGGACTGAAGGTGGAGGTCACACACTGTGGACAGATGAAGAGGAAATACCGCGTGTGCAATGTCACCCGCCGCCCTGCCAGCCACCAGACGTGAGTGCCAGGCAGTTTGTGGGTTTTGGAGATGTCGCAAATGGGTTTTCAGGGTCTTATGCTGGGTTTGGTGTTTAGCCAACGTGTGTGTGTGTGCACGCGTGCATGTGTGCAGGTTTCCGCTGCAGCTGGAGAACGGACAAGCCATGGAGTGCACAGTGGCACAGTATTTCAAACAGAAGTATAGCCTACAGCTTAAGTACCCCCACCTGCCCTGCTTGCAGGTGGGCCAGGAGCAGAAACACACCTATTTGCCCCTGGAGGTGAGTTCCATCTGCCGTCTCCACCCATGTCTCTACCATCGCCGCACCAGAGTCCGTGTTTTCGGATCCTGAAGGTTTGTGCTCTGAAGTGACTTGTTTGCTAACTATTGGACAGGTGTGCAACATTGTTGCTGGCCAGCGCTGCATCAAGAAGCTGACCGATAACCAGACATCCACCATGATAAAAGCCACCGCTCGCTCGGCTCCCGACAGGCAGGAGGAGATCAGCCGACTGGTGAGTTCCCCCCCCAGTGGTTTGGTGGTGAATGACAGCAGGCCCCGTTCTAAATCTTTTCCGACCCGTTTCACTCAACTGCCGTTTGTCTGCAGGTCAAAAGCAACAGCATGGTGGGCGGGCCCGACCCCTACCTGAAAGAGTTCGGCATCGTTGTGCACAACGACATGACCGAGGTGACTGGGCGGGTCCTCCCAGCACCCATGCTGCAGTATGGGGGCCGGGTGAGTACAGAGACTGGGAGGGACTGTGGCAGGGTGAGTACTGGGGCGCGGGACAGGGTGAGTACTGGGTGGGAGGCACACGAGGGAGGCGGGCGGGGGGGGGGTCGGTTGGAGCAGCCAAGGGCCGGGGTGCAATGCGACTTGGTCTACACAGCAGCCTTTGCCTTCTTCCAGTAGCCCAGCCTGTCCAGTCTAGGCTATTTACACAGACTCGTGGGAGCTGACCGTCTCATGACCACAGGACACACAGAATTTAATAATGTGGCTGAGAACCTCAAACACGGCATCTGTCTGCTGTGGTCACGTGTTCAACCTTAGTCATTTTTAACCCCAATTTGAATAGCATCCAAATTCCTTCTACTGTGGTTGACTGCTCACTATGAGGTGGACCGGTCTGTCCAATCAGGCTGCTGTGAAACAGTCTCATTGTTGCCCCCTGCAGTGGCTGTGATTGCTGCAAGGTGAAACTTTTGTGCTGTTTACTGGTGGTGATCATTGTGGCTTCAGATGAACCATCTAGGTGGGCTTAGCTCTGGGTTTCTGGGTCTCCACAGGCTGTGCCCCCCAGTAATTTTGGAGGGCTGTCATAAATTATACAAACAGAATTGGGATGTCTCGCAGTACTTGTCTCTGGCATAGAATATAATTAGGGAGGTTTAAAATGTATACTTCACAATATAAAAGGATTTTATTATAATAATTTGCCTTTTTATGCTAAGGCTCTTTCTAGGTTGCCTTGGAACATGAGCCCAGACCCCAGAACGGTCCACTTCTTATGACTTTAAACCTGTGGTGTGCGATTTAAGTGGCACATTTTGGTGGGACGGAATCTGTTGTATCCTATTAGTTTTAATGTTTCGTACTGAGTGAAATTCCTGCTGAGGTGACGATTATTGGGGTGTCTGAAAAGTGTAATGAATGATGTTGGTATGTGCCTTAAGGAACTGATGCTTTTTTGTGCTGCCTTTGTGTCTATTTAATAACTGTCCACCCCTATGATTGCAGTGTGTCCTAGCATACTTTTCCCCAAATGTGTCCTGTGGGGGGGGGGCAGGGTTTTTTTCCCCTTCTATTAATATGGTATCCATCAAACATACAGTGGTTCACTAAGAGCTCAGGCACTCTGTCCACAGAATAAGACGGTAGCCACGCCCAACCAGGGTGTCTGGGACATGAGGGGGAAGCAGTTCTATGCTGGCATTGAGATCAAGGTGTGGGCTGTTGCCTGTTTTGCCCCTCAGAAGCAGTGCCGGGAGGACCTGCTCAAGTGAGTTTCCCCGCCTTGTTCAGTCTGTTTTCAGGTTATTACCTCGCACCACTGTCAGACAAGACTCTCTTGATTTTGCCAAATGCTTTTTCTCCCAGATACAGAGCAGCTCTATGCACAAACGGTCATTTATCAGGCCCAGGATAATCAAAGCGCAGCTTGTGCATTTAACGGAAAGAGTTTGCTTCACTCAAGTAGCTGCCTGTATAAGTGACATTCAAACAACAAATGCATAGATAATAGTAGATGGTGTTGGACTCATGTATTTATCAGGAGAGAGGAGTGTGGGTGTGGGATGGATTCAGCAGCTCAGACGCGGAGCTCATTGTACCTCGTTAGGGTTGAACCATAGCTGAACGGCCACCTTTCACATGTCAGAAATCAAGGGCTAAAAGTTGGGTTGCCGATTTGTTAAAGGATGGCAGCCTTTTCTGTAACAGTTCTTTTTCCGGTCACTTCACAGGAGTTTCACTGACCAGCTGAGAAAGATCTCCAAGGATGCAGGGATGCCCATTCAGGGCCAGCCATGCTTCTGCAAGTACGCCCAAGGAGCTGACAGTGTGGAGCCCATGTTCAAGCACCTGAAATTGTCTTATGTGGGCTTGCAGCTCATTGTGGTCATCCTGCCAGGCAAGACTCCAGTATATGGTAGGTGTCACGCCCTGTTCTAATCCTGTCACTGAGGTTTGTGTCACTCACCTCTTGCTCAGTTCTCCTGTCTTTCATGATATTGGTTTAAATCCCAGTAAAGTGGCATGAAGTCATTCAGTCAGTGTGCTCTGGTGGGCAGAAGCCAGGTTTGAAAGGGGTTGTGTGCCCTCTGGTGGATGTATGGGGAATACCTGTGAGTGAGTGAGAGAGAGAAAATTCTGACCTTGATAATGTTTCTCCACAGCGGAGGTGAAGCGTGTTGGGGACACTCTGTTAGGCATGGCCACCCAGTGTGTGCAGGTGAAGAATGTGGTGAAGACATCCCCACAGACTCTCTCCAATCTCTGCCTCAAGATCAATGCCAAGCTTGGAGGCATCAACAATGTTCTGGTGCCCCATCAGAGGTAGGCTGTGTGTGTGCGTGCACACACCAGTTTCCTCCCCCAAATGCCCCTGTGTATTTGAGTGCATGGAGGGGTGCGTTGTGGTACAGTGGCTCTTACCAGGGCTCTTGTGTCTCTTTCTCTTCCAGGCCCTCTGTGTTCCAGCAGCCAGTCATCTTCCTGGGGGCTGACGTGACGCACCCGCCGGCTGGTGACGGGAAGAAGCCGTCTATTGCGGCTGTTGTGGGCAGCATGGACGGGCACCCGAGCCGCTACTGCGCCACAGTGCGGGTGCAGACCTCCCGCCAGGACCTCTCCCAGGAGCAGCTGTTCAGCCAGGAGGTCATCCAGGACCTAACCAACATGGTCCGCGAGCTGCTCATCCAGTTCTACAAATCAACGCGCTTCAAGCCCACGCGCATCATCTACTACCGGGGCGGCGTCTCTGAGGGCCAGATGAAGCAGGTGGGTCAGCCCTTCGCTTTCACCTACGAGTCCATTCCTTTCCCTGTTTTCTCAGTATGTGACCATCTGCAAGTCCTCTGGCTCCACCGCTCCCCCAACACTGACCCTGAATGACCCCCCTGTCTTGCTGCAGGTGGCCTGGCCGGAGCTCATCGCCATCCGCAAGGCCTGCATCAGCCTGGAGGAGGACTACAGGCCAGGCATCACCTACATCGTGGTGCAGAAGCGCCACCACACGCGCCTCTTCTGTTCCGACAAGGCTGAACGGGTGAGTGCCATCACGTCCTCCCTCTTCTCGTCAGGGTGGCACCCTGCTCCTGTGCCTCCATCTCATCGGCGTTTCCCTTTGCAGGTGGGCAAGAGTGGGAATGTTCCAGCAGGCACCACAGTGGACAGCACCATCACGCACCCCTCCGAGTTCGATTTTTACCTGTGCAGCCATGCCGGTATCCAGGTAAGCAGAGCCTCCCAGGTGATGGTGGTTGCAGCGTCGGTGCAGACAAAGGCGAACGCTGACCCCCCCCCCCCCTGCAGGGCACCAGCCGGCCATCGCACTACCATGTCCTGTGGGATGACAACTGCTTCACTGCGGACGAGCTGCAGCTGCTCACCTACCAGCTGTGTCACACCTATGTACGCTGCACCCGCTCTGTGTCCATCCCAGCACCTGCCTACTACGCCCGACTCGTCGCCTTCCGCGCCCGCTACCACCTGGTGGACAAGGACCACGACAGGTAAGGGACTAAGGGGTTCGGGGCAGTGGTCCTGCCATTTGCCTGTGAGGTCTGATTAAATGCGGAGACCCGCCAGTTTGAAACTGTGTCAGGTGAGTAGACGAGGGTACCCGGGGGGATGAAGAAGCACCATCACGTATAGGTGAAGTGTGAATAAGGAAGGTAATTTGGGGACCCTTGCTCTCGTTCTGGAGGTGGTGGTTGTTGTTCCAGCTGCTGCAGCGACGCACTGACTCCTCCCACCCTCCTTTCTGTTACAGCGCCGAAGGCAGCCACGTTTCGGGCCAGAGCAACGGGCGGGATCCCCAGGCTCTGGCTAAAGCGGTCCAGATTCACTATGACACCCAGCACACCATGTACTTCGCCTGAGTCACCCCCAGGAGGCGAAATCCCCCCCCCCCCCTTTCAGTCTGTCAAATTGTCTGTACCTCTAGCTATGTCTCGCCATCTCTGCACCAAAGCGGTTCCGAAGCCAGCGGGTTTAGCCATCTAGCTTGGTTTAAACGGCCGTCCCAAGCTGAACCGCCTTCTACCAGCAATCCCAGGATTCTCAGTTGCACTGAGAGGCCGTTGGTTTTTAATGCACAGATAACAGAAACCCCATTGAGCCATTTTATGTTTATTTTCTGAATGTGTATTTTTTAAAAAAATTTTTTTTTTTTTTTAAACGTACACTGAGTACGAGCGAACCAGCGCCAGTCAGTCGGCCGATCTCGTCCTCACTGCTAACCAGGACTCCTGTCTTTTTTACCTCAAGCCCAGCAGGGCTCAACAATACTATTCCTAGCGGGAAGCTTGCTTGTACACAGAGGAAGTCAGTCGAACGATTACTGATGTATGTCTTCATTTTTGTTACAACTTACCATGTTCAACCTTCTTTTCTTGCCTTTTACAAATGAGGTGGCCTGGGTCTAACAGGCTTGTCTTCCCCCCACCCCCCCACACGTCTGCCTGCCGGACCCGCCGCAGGCCACCGAGCTGTAAAGGCAGAATGAGGAGTTAACTGCTGTAAATGCCTCAGATTTAATGTTTTTAATCTCCACATATATCTATATAAATGTATATGAAATATAGATATTCACGACCATATAAGCATATTTTAAACAGATGACTTAAGCTCAGCCAGGTGGAGGAGGGGTGTGGCAGCACTGCGGTGGGGCCACAGGGCGCCTGCACCACCTGCAGGGGGCAGTGTGTTCCCTCCACTTTCGCCTTTGCCAGCACTAGCCACCGGGGCCAGACACTCGAACGGGCACTCTCCTTTTACCTTTATGCATTTATAAATTAAATGAGATTTGTAAGTTTAATATAAAACGTTTTTGTGATTATCTTAACGGATTTTAGAGTAGATAGCCGTTCTTGTTCTTAACGTTACCGTGACGACGCTCAAGACCATCAGCAATGCAGACAGTGAATAGTAGCTCTGGGGGTGGGGGGTTAAATGTCAGTGTTTGAGGGGCTGGGGGGGGGGCGTTATCCCGTGTGTCCTCTGCTTCCAGGTGTGTCATTTTTAACAGGAGGTCATTGGCGGTTTCCAGAGCTGTTGGGCTCCGCGGTCACACCCCACCCACCCACAGCGAGTTTGGGGATGAGGACCGGTGACAATCAGCTCGCCCACCTCTTCTTTCCGTCACCTGGGAAAGTGAAAGTTGGGAGCTCTGCCCCCCCTCCCCCAGCATGTGAGCGGGTGGGGCTGTCACGCACACACCTGCCCAGGTGGGCGGCTCAGAGAAAACCATTTTGTAATAAACCATCTGTACAGCACTCGGTTTGCTATGAATGAGTTTGAGTCACTGCCTGGCGGGGGGTGCGCGTGGTGCGGGAGGGAGGAGGCAGAGGACAGGTCAAGAGGCAGTGTGTGTCTTCAGTGGCTGTACATCGTGGACAAGGTGTGTGGGAGGGGGGTGGAGTTGTGGTCCACGGTTGAAAGAAATGGTTCTACTTTGACGCATCAGTCATTGCAAAGCAATATCTCACTAGTCCGTGTTGAACTACGAGGCTGTATTTTCTTTTTTTGTTTTAATTCCCCCTGACGTAGCTGTTGCCGTGACACCCCCCCCCCCGCTGTTCATGTCGCCGTACTTGTTTTTTGCTCTTGTCAATCAGTGGGAATGTGCTTTTGCCGCAGTAGCGCTTTAGGTTTTGCTCACCTGCATGTCGGAGTATTGTCCTCAAACTGTTCAATATTTGAGACGAGAATTTTTAAGTGTTTATGAAGTTTTGTGAGACTGTTTTAGAATGGCAATATTGTTTGATCTCTTAAAGACAGTTTTTTTTTTTTTTTTTTTTAAATAAATCTTCACTCACTTGTGCAGCGGGGGCACGGCGCCAGTGGCGGGACACTGGCCTTGGCGCGGCCCCCCCCACTCAAACGAGGTACTTTGTTCACGAGGGATGGCCGGGGCCAGTGTTTCGCCACCAGGGTAGCGCGCTGTGAGCACCGTTTGGCCTCAACTACATGCACAGGCGCACGCCGGAGCCTGGTGCCCCCGTAGCTCTCTTGTAACGTGTCGCCGCCCTGCTGGCCCTGCACAACCGCACTTCCTCTATGTGGGGTCCGCCACTAGGCGGCACACACTGATGGGAATTACCTCTTTTTAAACCTTCTACTTGTAACTCTCTGTGACCCAGCTTTCAAGACAGCATGTTTTTTTATGTTTAAACTTTCTCTTTGATATTATATGGACTCGTTTGCTATTCATTGGAAGATGTGTATTGTAACTTTAATTTGTTCTTACGACGCTGTGTAGCTCTGTGCCGCCGTTCCTCTAGTGTTCTCAAACTGTGTGACTGTCGACAGCAATACCAGGCACCCTGTGTGGCTGTGGGGAAGGGGCGGGGCTTCCCTCAGGCTCCTCCTTCAGCGGTGCCCAATCAGTTGCTGCATTGCTATGTGACATTTTTAAATTTAATTTTATTTTGATTTTTTTTTTTAAATTTAATTTTTTTTTTTTAAAGCCTGCAGGGACTACTTGTGTTATTGTGCGAAGGTAATAAATTGGTATTTTAAGCCTATCGGTTGCTCGTTTTTTTTATTTCCAGCCCTGCACGAACACCTGTGAAACCTTTGGTCACCATTTTGGGTACAAAGTGGCACCTGGAAGTGCTGCTCACTCAGATGAAGAAACAAGTTCACCTTGAGTCTCCTGGGGTTCACGATGTGATTTCACATCATTTCACAGTTGAAGAGGAATTCAA
The DNA here is from genome assembly GCA_900497675.1 of Arapaima gigas. Lineage (NCBI taxonomy): Eukaryota > Metazoa > Chordata > Actinopteri > Osteoglossiformes > Osteoglossidae > Arapaima > Arapaima gigas. Next base: position 31,252 of record UFQX01005255.1, on the reverse strand, counting down.
GATTTACTCTGTCATTTTGCATCTCTGCACGCACACACACAGTACTGAATCAAACAGTTTCTGTTGGACCACAGTTCACGTCACACTGAACACACGGGCTGATGCGAACGAGTTGCAGGGAAAAGCTCCTTGTGAGCCTGGTGGTTGTTGGTTGGTTTTCCGGAAGATGGTGGAGAAAATGAAGAGGGAGTGAGGGCGTCAGGGAAGAGGCAGCTTTTCTGACACTGCTTGAAGGTGGTTTGGATGGTGGACAGTGAAATGCTGGTGAGGGACTGGGCATTCTTCACTACCCCCTGCTGAACCTTTGGGTCAGTCTAGGTGGTTTCTAGGATGGTCAGGATGCTCCTCATGAGCTGGAGATGCTGTTGTGCCTTTTCTACCAAGTGGGGTGTGATGTCAGTCCAGGAAAGGTGCTGCATATCAGCTCCCCTGTCAAACCACCTGTGTGAGCAACTTTGTTCACTTCAACAGGACCAATCATCCTCTGTCTTCTGGCAGAGCCTTCAATATCAAGACATTGAAATATCATCAGAATGATGTTTTCACCACTGAACAGGAGGAGCTGAAAGGAGTTTCGTTAAAACACCTGGAATCACCACTAATTTCCATATTAATGCACACGGCTCCTGCGGTGTTTTGGCCGGTTTGTTGGTCCAGTGCTGCGAAACGAAATTAAATCAGGAAGAGAGTCTGAGCAAGATGATGCGCCACGCTGAATGGAGCAAAGCAGACAAGCTGAAGGTGACCAGTGTAAGGGTCATTTGCGGACGGTGAGGTTCAGGTTTATAGACGGCCAGCTGTTGCCTCCCGCTGTCTTCATTATCCCCCCCGTCACTCACTTCCTGTGTCCCATTCTTGTTGTCATGACCACTGTTGCCAAGGAGAGAAGTCCTTGCACAAAGGTAATGTGAACCCCACATTCTATAGCCATTATATTTAATTCATCGACACACAGGAGCTGGGTGGTGTGTGTGTGTGTTCTCTGTCTGGCCCACTCAGTTCCCACCCCACAAACACACCTGCCCCATGGACTCAGCCTCAGGAACATGTCTGTCCTTCTGTCCTGAACTGCCAGCCATCTTGTGCTCTACTGTGGTTGCTGAGAGCTCACCACCAGTGTTGTTTGTCCTCAGGTGCTGCTCATCTCTGGCCTTTAGGGGTCCACAGATACAAAGGGGGGGGTTGAGGAAGTACAAAGACACCCCCCTCCCCCACCCAAGGGGTTCCTTACCTGCCCTTCATTTCAGACGTTTAAGGACTTTGTTCCCTCAGGATCCCCCCCCTTCACTTTTCCCCACTGGCGTCAGGGGGGCCTCCCTGTCTCCTCTGAGGGCCCTGCTCTTGCACCCCACCCCCAACCCACCCACCCACCCGCGTTTCTGTGTTGCAGCATCAACAAAACCCTGGAGGCTACGTGGAGCCAGACAGACGGCCAGGGAGAGGAAGAGGGAGTTTCGGCCTCTGGCTCGGTTTATATTTTCGATACAGCAGTTTTCCCGCATCTTCGTTTAAATACCCGTCTTCCACCTTGGCGCCACCCGCTCCCCCACCGCACGGCCCCTGGTGGAGCTGACGGGCAAATGTATCGGGTGTCATCACCGTAATCCTGCTGGCTACATTTACATGGGAGCAGCGGGGTGACACGGCGGTCCTACCCACAATGCACCGGGACAGACGGATCTGCCAGTTCCGGCCTGTTGAGTCACGACGGGCGGCTTCGGTCTTCTGGGCCCGTCAATAATTAATTGGTAAAACCGCAACGAGGAGAAAGTTGCGGGAGGACAGGCAGCAGGAGGGACCGGGAGTCCAGGGGAGAGGAGCAGAGGACGGCGGAGACGGACGGGCACCGGCGCGGTCATGGTGAACACGAGCCTGCAGCTCATCAGCTTCACGTGTGCCGTCACTGGCTGGGTGATGGCCATCGCCGTCACGGCGCTCCCGCAGTGGAAGGTGTCCGCCTTTGTCGGCAGCAACATCCTCACGTCGGAGATCGTGTGGGAGGGCATCTGGATGAACTGCATCTACCAGACGACGGGTCACATGCAGTGCAAGACGTACGACTCGATGCTGGCGCTGCCGGCGGACATCCAGGCGGCGCGGGCGCTCATGTGCATCGCCATCTTCCTCGGCTGGCTCTCCTGCACGGTGTCCTGCTGCGGCATGAAGTGCACGACCTGCGCCGGAGATGACCGGCAGACCAAGGCGAGCATCGCGCTGACCGGGGGGGTGCTCTTCATCCTCACGGGGCTCTGTGTGCTCGTCCCCGTGTCCTGGGCCGCCAACACCGTGGTGCGGAACTTCTACAACGCGGCCGTGCCGCAGGTGCACAAGCGTGAGCTCGGCCAGGCTATCTACCTGGGCTGGGCCTCGGCGGTCATCCTCATGCTGAGCGGCGCCGTGCTCAGCAGCACCTGTCCCCACGGTGACCGGGGCAGCTACCGCCGAGGCTACGCGGGCCGCGGCTTCGCCAACAGCCGGCCCTCCGCCGCCGGCCAACCTCTCAAGGAGTACGTGTGAGCTAGAGGGGCGCCTCCCCTGGCTGCTGCCCCCCGCCCCTATAGGTGTGCTGTGGATCACCCCCCCCCACATATTCCAGGGCCTTTGTTGTGTAAATTGATTACTATTATTTTGCATTTTTTCCTTGTAGTCATTAATTTGCAGCATTTCTATTTATTAAAACGTTCTGTTTCCTTGAAGCCCACGAATGGCACCCAGGTTATGTTTTTCAGGTTGATGAGGTCAGCCCTCCTAGATGGGGGGTGAGCAGGTAGCCGCACCTGCTGGCTCTTGCTCCTCTGTAATGAGATACACCTTACTACCGGTGTCGTGTTCGTCGTGCTCCGGTGCGTGTGCGCGCGCATCTCACACCACTGTGAACAAAAGTGTCTTTAATTTAAACACAAAATACGATACAAAGGAGCACTTAGAGTCAGTCATATACATCTTAAAACAGCGTTTACTGACGTTTGCTAAAGTCTTAATCTCAGTTTTAAAACATCCCAACATAAAATTCTTCACAGACCATTTCTCTTTATTACCACAACAATGTGCCACTGAAAGCGAACTACGTCCTCATTGCTGTTAATATAGACAGAAATTGGTTTCTACGTGAAAAGTTTCAGGCCCACTTTCATTAGATGAAAAATGTAATTTCCATCGATATTAATAATAAACCGTTGCACAATAAGGATCTTTATCGGCCTTTTCAGATGTACGGTACTTATTAGGAATCATCAAATCTTTTTTCCGAACCATCAAAAATAAAGATGATCCTCCGTCTGCCGGATGGAGGAATTCTGTTCTCCAGCCATTGTCTCTCTCGCTCTCTCTCTCTCACACACACTTTCCATGCTGGTTTACATGAACAAAAGCTGGAAAACCTATCTACACAGAGAGAGAGAACAAAGTCTTATTCACAGCACTAAGGAGAAATATTTGCATAACCCCTCCCATTGTGGCTGGAAACGTTGCTGCTCATGGGGCCAAATCATCTGCGGGCTTCCACCCCCCCGACGGGAAAAGGGAACACCTCCGCTGAGCCGCCACGCAGGTGTTCGATCATCGACAGGCCGGTCAGAGTTAACTGAAGGAGTCCAGCCAACCCCCCCATCGCTCACTGGGGATCCCTGAAGAGCGCCACCCTGCACAACGTCTCTGGAAGCAGAGATGCACACAAAGGTCACAGGGGGACACACCTGGGTCAGCCCACAGAGGGCGGGATGAGACCCCCTCCATGCCCACCTGCAATGCCGTCGTGCCCTCTCTGATTGGTCAAAGATGCCCACCTCTTGGGTGCAGCTTGCAGGTCGTCCACATCATCAGGCCTCAGTGTCTGAAGCAGGATCTTCCTCTTGAGGAACCTGGATGTCAGAGCTGAGGAAGAGGAGGGCTGGTGGAATCTCTCTCACACACACACACACACACACACACACACACACACACACACACACAAGCGTTTAAAGCGAAACACAATGATGACACTTTATACTCCCTTATTGACGCCAGCAAATTAGCCTTGGGAAGACAACATGTGTCACAGCAAAGCATGATGGGACCGCGCCTCGCGTCACGCCACTGTGGGCAGGATACTCGCTGTGGTAGAAGCGCTCGGCATCCTGCAGCCACCCCATCATGTCGGCCAGGGAGGGGCAGGTGGGCGAGCGCCGCATGCAGCTGGGCAGGTCCAGGGCGTCAGCGTGTTGGGCATACAGGTGGAACACGGCCGACGCCTGGTTGCTGATCGCATCCCTCGCCGACTGTAGGGCGGTCCTGCAACACAGGCCACGCCCACCACTGCTGATGCCCTTCTTACCCAACAGGTTCACTGGGCGCCACAGTGAGCACAGCAGGTGGTGAGAGTCGAACCAGCCACCTTCTGATGACATTACTAACCACTACCCCCCCTCCCCCCGCTTCTTACATCTGCTCCAGCAGTTGGGCGAGAAGCGCGTCCGCCGCCTGCAGCAGCTTGAACCGGAGGCGCGCACGCAGGTCCGGGAAGGCGCGCAGCGGCGTGCGCTCCAGGGGGGCGCTCCGCAGCGCGCGCAGCTGCTCGCCCACGTTGCCCAGGGAGACCAGGAGAGGGGAGCACGCGGCCAGCGCGCCGTCCCAGCGCTCGTACGACCGCTCCAGCACCTCGAAGCTCCTCCTGAGCGCCTGGTGGAGCGCGGCGGCTTCCGACATCTGCTGAGTGGATAGAGGGGAGAACGTGAAGCATTTACAGGCAGCATCTGTCTATTGTTGATACATCCCGCTTTCAGTGTTTTCACAGAGAAACGAGTAAAGGCGACATATGAGTTCCAACATGAACCCACCACACTGTCGAGGAGATGTTCTGAACACCTGGCGATGACATTTCTCCTCGCGGTGTGTAGGAACACAACTTCCGGTAGCATGGGTATAAAAGCCGTGTTCCATTGGTTTAACTAAACTTCGTGCCATATATTATTGGCTGTTTTGCTTCCGTGCGCTTAACCACCCCTTTTTCAGTTGGATGAAAGTTTTTTCAGAGTCAAGTTGTGATTGGGGAAATTCTGCGCCAATCAGGTCGTCACGGCACGGAGGGCTCCCATTGGCTAGTCAGGGCTGCTGCTGTTATTTTTGAAAATTTTAACTGTTGTTAGGAGCCGCAGCCGAACGGAGGAGCTCCGTTTGTTTTTTTTCCCCCCGAAGTTTTTAACATAAAAGTAAGTACCTGTTATATTTTAAATGTACGACAGCAAATCCGGTACTGAACGTTTTTCACCAGGAGATTTGTTTGAATGGAAAAACACGGATAAGTGACGTTGAGGAAACGCTGCCTCGCGGTGCGATAGTCTAGTTTTCACCGGCATTTTAACCCCCTTTGCTTTTATTATTAATTCTTTCATAGGAATAAACGACTAAATCTAGCTATTGTCTAATTTAATATTCGAGTCTAGTGTTCATAGTTATTTTGTAGTTACTTTACATTCGTATTTAGCATTTTAAACCGCCTCGCTGTGTTAGTCCACATTAACCCGACCAAACCTGTACTTGCACTACTAACTAAACTAAACCATTACTAACTGCACTGAATCCCACTTGCAAACCAGGTCTACACATTTTGTACGGATTATAGTGCTTCTTTAGTAAGTAACCGTAGTCAGTGTGGCCTAGTTAACCCATTCAATCCAGTACTGACTAACCCAACCAAACATGTGCCAACTAGTCCTGTATTATTGAACCCACCCAAACCTGCAGCAAGTGACGTCGGTCAGTAACAGCTGAGGATGTGACGCCGTGTGTTTTAAAGTCTGTGTGTCCTGTGGCCGTGCAGCAGAGGACCGTCTGCACACATGGCTCCGAGGAAGGGAACCACCAGCAGAACCCGCAAGAACAACCCGAAAATGGCCAAGCTGGAGGCCTTTCTGGATGACTTCGACAGCGAGGGTCAGCCTGCCACTCGCAAACCCACAGCAACCCTGGGGGCGGTTTGCTTTGGAGCCACTGAACGTGGCTTTGCTCGCCTCCTTTGCCGAATACCGCGCTGACGTTTTTTTGGTGTGCGTCTCTCCGCCCCAGTGAAGGCCATCGTGGAGAGGATGAAGGAGAGGACCAACAGCCTTCTGAAGGATGCGGACAACTTCTACAACATGGCACTGATCAAGCTGCCCAAGGCCGTGCGGCAGATGAACTGGCTCGAATATTGTGGTGAGTGAAGTGATGTCTGGGCAGGACGAATACTGGAGGGTCTTTCTGTCTGAGGCAGGAGTAGCTTTTCCCCGATTGATTGCAATGATGTCTCAGGCCTACCTAAAAAGAAAGGGTTTTTGTCGGGAGTTGATACACTCACTGTGTTTTCTTAAAGTCATCGTTGTTTTAACACAAGTTTTACTCCCGTGTCATTGTTCCTCTTCATTACCCAGGTCCTGAGAAGACAGCTCCTGAAGATGATGCCAAGGTGGGTTTAACTAGGCATGAATCGGTGTTTGCTTTCTACTTACTTACTGCTACACATTTTTGCTGTTGTGAACTTGAAGTCAGCAGTTTGATGGTATGCTCTGTGTCTGACTTTGAGTTCTGTGGATATTTCACAGATTGTGTTGGATTTCCCAAGAGTCAAAAGGAGGTTTTATGTCTCATTTCAGTTTAGTTTTTGATGTTGAAAGTTTTAGTTTATTTTGTAGTTGTGGGGAAGAGTAAAAATTTCCTTCCTGCTCTGGCACATCCAGGAGGCAGTTGGTACAGTCGGGCTCATGTTTAAGTTTTAAATGGCTTTATATTGTTGGTGGTGATAACGACACCCCCCCCCCACTCCCATTCTCCATCACAGAAAGAGGAAGCCGCTGCAAAGGTGGACATTGTCTTGGCTGAAGATCACACCATCCCTCCAAAGTCTGTCAAGAAAGGTCAGTTGCATCATCATTTGTGCTGTCGCTGTTACCTCGCTGTTCCGGGGGTCTTCATGGTAGTGCCGCCGCTCTTTCTTCCCAAACAGCCCTCCGGAAACGTGGCAAGGCTGCGGCCAGCTCAGAGGACATCGAAAACGTGGCGCTTGACCAGTCCACAGTGAAGAAGGTGAGGGCCGAGGCGTGTGGAGGCGAGTGGTCCTGTGTTGATTTGCCCACCGTGCCTTTGTGGAATGATGTGACTCGAGGTCCTTTACTCACTGTCCAAATAGCATCCTGTGGGTCACTGTGTCTCTGAACGCTCTACTTCCTCTGTCATGATTTGGTACAGTTTTTGCTCGTAGTGGCATTACACGACAGAGGTGTTTACCGGCCCCCCTTTTGTCTCCCCGGCTGCAGGGGAGGTCAACGAGGAAGGCTCCCTCCACGTCCAAAAAGGCTAAAGCCCACTCGGTCAACAAACTAAACACCTCCGTGCGGAAGTAAGAAGATGGTGCATGTTGCCCTGCTCTGTCGGGAGTGGTTGTGTGTTTCAGTTGGTTGGCGGGTTTTAATGAACTTGAATAGTTAATGTAAATATTCAGAGTTGATTCTAGGGCCTGTGTTTCCAGGTCGAACAGAAAACCCCTTGTGACTCCAGCTCGCAATATCCTGGAGTGCTCCATGATGGGGCCCACGCCAATTTTCACCCCACGCTTCGACTCCAGGTGAGGGAGCCACTGGGCACATTGTTCCTGTTGCAGGGGTGTGAGTGGCACACGGTGCTTTACAGAGCAAAGACACCGAAGGCAGCTTAGCGGGAGCAGGGGGCCGACAAAAATTGTGCAGATTCAGGTCTGAGGAAAGACCCTGCTGTTGTGTTGTTCACAAACGCGGTTAAACAAAGGAGGCCTGACTGGACATATTCGTGTGTTTAAATGTACACACTGGCTCTTTGTGTTATGAATATTTGGGTTACAGATTTTCCTGTTTTCTTGTCTCGTCTTTATAAAAATGCATTTTTGTGCACCAAAAAGAGCCCCCAAACCGGATAACCATAATTCATCTCGCGTCCACAGTTATATCGTATCCAGCTCATTCCTGAGGGAGCCGTAACATGAGGAATGCTGAGATGAATCAGTTAATGATTAGCACTGAATAGGAGTCTGTGGAGATGACATTCTTTTACTGTGTCGTTTAAACCGACTCTAGTGTGGCTTAAACTTAATAAAAATACTAACATGTTTTATTTGCTGTACTATAGCTGAGACTTTTACGGGTTAAGTTCCATACTGGGCTTCTGGGTTATTAAACTTGTGGATTTTGACTTCTGGTCCCAGTTGTGTTTTTTGGTCTAGGAGACAAATGTCGGTTTGGTCCGTGATGTCCCCTCCTTTGTCCTGACTTAGGCTCCCCAAGACCCCAGCTGTCAGGGTCCCTCGGCACAAAGAGAAGGTCTACAGCATCTCGGTGAATGGCTCCCCCCTTGCCGGGGGTAGCGATGACATCATCATCAACATCCCCATGGGGAATGGCGAGGTACGGATTGGGGTGGAGTCTGTCTCTGTGTCACAGGTGCGTGCACAGGTGTGTCCTCTTACTGACGGAGAATCTGCTTCCAGTGTCTACAGCTGCTGAGCAGCCAGATGGACACGGTGGACCTGAATCAGCTGGACGACTCGGCCCTCAAGAGTATCCGAGTACTGCAGGTACACCTGAGGGGGGCGCCGGCGCCTGCTTATCAGCACAACCACGGACATCCCGGCACCTGGTGCTAATGGTTGTTTGTGTTCCTCTTTCCAGAACCGCCTCACCTCTCTTTGTGGAACGAGAGAGTGACACGTCTCCAGCGTCCACCTTTTGTACAGACATTTCTTTTTAATTATTTTTCTTACTTCTGTATTTTGATCTCATCTGTGGTCCTGTATGATGTGGTGTTTTCCAAACATGGTCCTGTCTGTTACTCTGTTTCTGTGTTGTTGCCATTTCAGCCTTTCATATTTTAGGGTGGACGATACTGTGTCCACACACACACACACACACACAGAGCAGGGTTTTATTTTTGTTAGCTGAGCATCGTGAGTGTGTCCCTGCAGCGTCACACCCCTAAAGGGCTTCAGTTAAGTCACACAGAGCTGCAGTTTCACTGCTCTTCACACGCAAGTGGAATTGGCACCTGAGGTGGCCGATCTCGTTGTCGAGGGCCGTAAGAATGGAGGAGCACGAAACCCGCTTCACGCTGGTGCTGGGCTCTGACGTTGGTGGTACCTGGTGCAGGTAGAAAACTTGGAAAGAGAATCACACCCTCCCACTGCAGGACTGGTAAACTAGGATTTGTGGCTCAAGTTATATTTTTTTGAAAGTTGTAAAACTGATGGTGCTGTTGATGCTTTAAAGGGAAGCATCTTTCATTTCATCTTTGTGTTTCAGCCTCAGGCTGAGCGTCACTTTGTACGCTAATATGTTTCTTTGTCGACACTGTCAAAGAACAGCTGTACTTTGGTTTGTTTTCCCCCAAATCGAGCAGTTCCTGCCCTCTGAACTGTCAACTCGACAGAAGTTAACGCCTATTTGAATCTTTGACACACAAATAAGAAGGAAGAATTCTGTCACAGCCTGTGAAAAACACACAACCAGGTCAGTGCTGTGTGACACTTCACTCCCACTGAGCCCCAGTGAGTCTGACCTGAAGCGGATTTATGTCCTGTTGGGGGTGCGATGTGCTTATAACCTGTGCAGATATGGATTTAAGGCAAAGCTGCACTTTCTCAAATAAATGGATGCACTCAGTTGCTTTGCAGTAAATGTGTTCAGTCTGTGGTGGTTGAGGGGGAGGTGGATCCTGGCTGCGGAGCTCTTTTTCTTGCAGTCAACTTCTCAGGCAGTTGGGTGTCGGTTTGAACCGTTTAATTTTGTTTAAGGAAATGGCAAAAAACCAATATGAAGCGGAGGCCACTGGCCGCGGCACGGTCTGAGCGGTCAGTCCCGGTTCCCCGGAGCTCCACGGGGAGCGGAAATCCCGCCGGGCCTCCGGATGCGCCGTGAAATGAAGGCAAGTCGTCTCCTGCAGTCCTGCAGACCCCAGAGCGGGAGCCACGTCCCTGGGATCACCCGTCCTCCGCAGCCCCCGCAGCTCGGCAAGTCAGATCAATGTTTTTTCCTAGAATTCAATTACTAGGAGAGGGCTTGTGGGAGGAGGCTGAGCCGACTTTCGGGATTAATTATGCATCCCTATAGACGCTGCCGCTCGGCTCCAGTAGCCAATGAGTTTTCCATTAGCTCCCGGGTCTGCGGTGGTGGGGAGGGGGGTTAGTCACGCTTGACTTCTCCCCAGGCCAAGTGCACAAGCTTTAAATGATGGATTGAGAGATGAAAATGGCAGTTTAAATATGTATTGGGGGCACTGGAGTCAGGCTGGGAGAGTCCTGTTCCTTGATGGTCATCTGATGTGGTGCAGCAATAAATCCGAATCGATAGAAACGGGGTTATAGTTCCCGGAACGTCGACATTTCCTCAGAACGCTCCAGCATTCCTTTAAGCACGTTTACGCTGACTGGAGCTCAGGCGAGTTAAAAGTTTGGCAGACTCTTTCACCCAAGGAGGCTTTTGTAGATTTTTATTTCTAAAAGTGTCACCTTTTTTAAAAAAAAAAAAAAAAAAAACCCTGGGGGCCGTGATTTGGCCGCCTTGATCACCAGTGTGTCCCTCTTTCTCGCCACCGCTCTCCTGAGTGGGAACGTGCTGTGTCCCCCAGCAGGGGGCAGTGTCAGACCTTTGCGGCGCAGACACTGCACCCCTGCAGGTAAGAATCGCGTGCGGCTCTGACAGCTGCCCCCAGCCCCACCGTGTCCGTGTTCTGCCAACGCTTTTGGAGATGGGGGGACCTGCCTGCCCGTGTTTGACGGCCCCGGTTTCACCCCACTTCCCCGATTACCAGCTGGCACGCGCGACAAAGCCACTCTTGACGTGAGGTTAGGCTGCGGTCCTCGGCGTCACAGCCCCTGTCTGTGAGGAACTTAGACCGATGAGACTCCCCGGCTCTCGCTCGACGTTCGGACGCGGAGAAAACGCGGCGATTTTCCCGTTTGTTACGCCTGCCGAGGAGCCCCTTATGATGGCGGCTCTGTCCTCTGCCAGCAGGGGGTCTGCCCTGTGATTTGAGAGCTGCACAGTTTCCGCAAAAGCATCTTGCAGGGCTTTGCAGCCATCGGGTGGCAGGCAGGCAGGTGTTGCAGCCGGCAGTTCGTGCAGCTCGTCTCCCGCGTGAGGAGGATCCGGCGCTGTGCACCTGCTTCCGTCTCCTCTTCCTTTCCAGAAAAGTTTTTTGTTTTTGTGTCCCGCTTGGTCTTCACTTATCTTCAGTAACTGCTGTAGGACCTCGGGGGGGGGGTCCCTTGGCTTCTCGGCAGTGCTCTGTGTGGGTACGGTGAACTGCGGTTGCCATGGGAAGGAGACCACAAGGGCCTCTTGGCCTGTAAGTCTGTTGAGCCACTTAACGTGCCGTCCGTTTCCCGCCCATCACCGGCTTCCTCATCTGACGCACGAGCCGTGCGTTTGCCTCACGCGTCGGTACTCGGCGAGGCGGCGCGAAAAACGCCCCTAATTACGTCCCCGGATCCCAGAGATCACGGGGATCAAGTCGGGATGGATGAGGCTAGCAGGGCTTTTTCGACAGCCAAATTAATTCTCTGACACGTCCCACCCCCCCGAAAACCCCATTCCTCAAACGTGGCCTAATCGATTTATTCGCGACGTCTGTTGGCCGTCGGCACCCTGCCCCGCCCTCCTTCGCTTGCCGGTGGCTTGCTGAGCAGGTCACGTCGCACATCAAAAGCGTGAATTTGTGTGGGTTACGTGCGTTTCTCTGGCGGGGGGGGCTGAAGCCGGCCGGATCTGCATCGGCGTTTCTAGAGCCTGTTTAGGGGAAACCGGCGCCACCGGAGGGACACGAGGGGCTGCAGCTTAGCCCGGGCTGCTTCCTGCTCAAGGGCATCGAACGTTATCTTGAGTCTCCGTCCTAATGGAGTCTGACCTGCAGGACGCGACGCTTAATGGAACCGTGAGGTGCACCAGCAGCCCTGTCCGCGCAGAAACAAACAGGCCGCTGTCACCCACGCCAGACCCCCCCCCCCCCCCCNCAACCGGGGACACCCCCCCCCCCCCCCCCCCCCCCCCCCCCCGCCCCCCCCCCCCCCCCCAAGGAGGCCAGGAAGGCCGGCCGACTCATAACCACGGCGACCCGCGACGAACAGCGGCACGTCGCACCTCGCCGTGTTCCGGGTTCGCGAGCGACGCTGACTTCGCCCCCCCCCCCACTTAAGCCGACTTCATTTCGATAAACTATCGCAGCCTATTTGCCGGAGTAATACGGCCCGATTGCAATTCCAAATTGCATCTAAATGACACAGCAAATTGGAAAATTAGGAGGGGAGGGAAGGGTAATTTGATACCAAACAGGGTAAAACCAATTCATTAGAGGAGCAGAAACGTGAGGGCAGAGTTACTGTTGTCCATGAATTATGGCCATGTAAATGCGGGTCGTCTGCCGCTCTCCTTGGCCGCGAAATGGCGTGCGAAACCGGCGCTGCCGTCTAACCCCCCGTTGCCGCTGTCTGCTGTGGAACCGTGCCGTGTTGATTAGTGCTGAATGGGAGTAAACGGCTCGCTGGGTCGCCTGCGAGTGTCGGTTAGCCGGCCGGAGCGGCGCGTGCGCCAAGGTCACGCCGAGTCGCTGTCCGTCGGGGGTCTTTCTCCCCGCAGGACTTCCGGGTTGACGGCCTGCCGAAGGGGGAGGGTGCGATCGCCCGCCTCGCCTGGTCTTGCTGAGCGGAGGCCGGGGACAGCAGGCTCTCTTCCTTCCCTGCGCCGCTTCCACAACTTTGTCACCTTCCTCTGACGGGAAAGGTGGCCGACGTGACGCGGTTCCTGGGTGCGAGAGGATCGTCGCCGGACTGGTACTGATGGTTGGGAGGTGGGGGAGAGGTCGTTCCTGTAAATGGCGGCGCGTCTTTCAGGAATTCCGTCCGGCTGCTTCCCGCGGGACGTTCGGCCGACGTCCACGTAGCCCGGGGCATCCGGAGGTCCCGTTTTCTGAAGCCTCCTTCCCCGATGCTGTTTGCGGGGTCGGCGGGAGGGGAGCGGCGCTCGACCCCGTGCCAGCGCCCGCTGACCCTCACGTGGACGTTGGCAGAGATGCTTTGCCCATTTGCCAGACAGTGGCGGCTGCCGACCACAGACGGTCGACCAGCTTGAGCTCAAAGAGAATGAGGGTTCTGGTCTCTGACTTTTGCCCATCTGACAGACCGGTGGGTCTCGCCGGAGACCTGTTACGGCTCTCGCCATCTGGCCTTCCTCTGGTCCCCCACCGCCGGCTTGTGGCGGAGGAGAAAAGCGATCGTCGAGCAGAGCTGTAGGTCATTCCGAGCCACATTTCGAAATTCGTGAACATCCCTTCGCAGCCGAACTTGACGCTTGGCTTCTGCGAGATTTCGCCGTCTTCGAATTTGCTGAATTCGGAGATTGAACCCCCCCCCTCTTTTAATCTGTGGGGTAAACTGGTGCCAACGGAAGCCGTGGATGGAGCAACGTGCCCGCAAACACGTCACGCGGAGCAGAGTCTGGAAATTGTATTCGCAGGTTGTCCGAATAATATCTCACATACTCACTTAACCCCGAGGAGCTCGTCCCAGGTCACGGCTGCAGTGTTTTTACAGAAATGTAAAAGAGAAATCTGTTCGCACCATGTTGTCGATGTCGAGCAGGACTCGGGCGGGGTTGGAGGGCCGCGCTCGTTCCCTCGCGGGGTCCGAGACGAAGGCGGCGGCCGTAACATCCAGCCGCGCTGTACGTGAGCAGCTCCTCTCGCGGAGGCAAATCAAACCTTCACGCCACCTTTCCGCATCTGCTGCTGCCTCTCGGGATTCGAAATGGGAATATTACACAGCTGCGCTCATCTCCAGAAGAACCTCAGTAATAAAAACCTTATTTACTCTTCCCCGAATCTGCTGTAAACCACACGTTCTGCTGGAAACGAGCTTTAACAAATGCAGACCCGTTTTTTTTTTTGCGGTGCAGGATTTTCCTTCCTTCTGTTTTATTAAACTGCTAACTCTTGAAGGCGTTATTGAGGGGGAGCTGTCGTCCTCGGGGTTTTAACAAAGCGGGAGGTGTTTGAGACGCCGACGCTCGCCGTTCCAGCCCGCCGTGTGCGGCTGTTCTCGCCGGCCTCCGTACCTGCGGCAAGCGAGCCGGGGAGGGGGTGGGGGGTTCGGTCGGGGTCGCGGCGGAAGCCGAGCGGCGAGGTGCGACGGGTGGGGAGTCTCGCATGGCCGGCTGCTCTTCGCGCTCGGCGTGGTCCTGGCGGCCGGCGGCGGCGCCACACGGTGCGGTGAAGGTCACTCGGTTCCTGAGGTTCCAGCGGGAGACTTTTACCGTAGTGCAGGAAAGCGCGGTGCTCCTCGGCGGTCCGGCTGATGGGAAAAGGCACAAAGTCGCCGGGCGGTACCAGAAGCACATGTCAGTTTCAGCAAGTTTCCATACAAAATACGAATAAGTCGCCGCTTTCATGTTACGTTTGCGCAATTTGGGTAGATGCTGGGGGGGGGTCTGAAACGCCTGCGTTGACTAATGTGTCACCGTGTGATTTAATACCCCGAACGGTCAGTTACTGTTGTGCTCCAGCTCTCTGTTTGTTCATTAAATCTGTTTTTGGACAGAAGATGGAGTCGCCTGCCGTTTGCAGGTGTGAATAATTCCCTGCCTGGGCCGCTTTCCAGCGGGAAGCTCATTTTTTGCAGCCAGGTACATACAGCTGTCCCCCTCAGAAGGGCTTTACTGGAGGTCGACGCTAAGCGCTGCTCCGGCTGCCAGGGGTCGCGTTTGTTCCCAGCGGGGGGTTGAGGTGTCGCCGTGTGACGGATCGGGTTTAAATGGTTAGTGAGCTGCGAGAGGCGGCCCCGCGCAGCAGAGACGCTCTCTCAGCCCTCCGTCCAGGAGCCGTGAACGAGACGGCGGTCCGCCGTGCCGCTTCTGAAGAGGGGATTAGTTACGGGCTCTTTGCTGTCAGCATCCGCTTCCCGGAGAACCTGCAACGAGCAGCATCTCCGGCGCCTATCGAACGCGTTTCCGCTGCGCTGCCTCCTGTGCTTTTCTGTTGTCAACACGTGTCCTCCTCCTCCTCCTCCTCCTCCTCCTCCTCCTGTGCTGGGGGGACTTGGGCAGGATGAACGAGGGAGTCAGAAACGCCCCGAAAAGGGAGGTGGGGGGGGACTCTTCCTGAGATCCTCTCAGAACTGCTCAATGAGCTGTTGTACACATTTGTCACATTAATGCATCCATAAAATGTGGAATAAAATATAACGCAAAGTGAAAAGTAGAGAACTGCACTGAAACATGTTACCGGAACAGTCAGTTGGTGAATCCTTAAAATAATTAAAAGAAACACTCGGTTCCACACCGCCGCGTAACTGGCTGCCAGCGGCTTTAACTGCACATGGTCATTGGGAGCGTTTTTGCCAGTTATATTTCTGACAGAAAGGAAAGACGAGGGAGAGGCCAGATGGACACAAGAAGTTTCTAGAAGAACTGTGGGTCTACCAGGGGCCCGGTGGCACCGAACAGCAACCGGACGGCTCCGTGGCGTCACCTGGTTCCAAACGCGAAGCGAGAAGTTAGAGGCGGGACGAGTAAGTGTGTGGAAGCGGGTCTTCAGCGGACGCATCTGGTGCTTCTCGAAGCCGGGGGAGATCACCGCAGGTTCCCAAGGTGTGCGTTTCGCCCTCAGATGCTTCAGCTCACGTCTTTTTGCAGATCTCCGGCCGTTTGTCTCCTCCTTGGCCACGTAAGGGACCGCGTACAGGCAGCGGCAGCTCCCGCGTTCCGAGTTGAACCTCAAACCCAGCGGTTTAGGCCCTTCTGCTCGTAATCACATTTTCCGACTGGATGCTAAATTAGACTCGGGGGTTTAAAACATTTGCACCGTATCGGGGGTTGTCGGCCTGGGTGGCGGCCAGGAAAATAAATAAGCGTCGCGAGGGGCGGTATGAGCTGCTCGGGGTGAAGTTTAATGGCTGTATCGACGAAGGAGGAACCCCGTTGACCTTCAGCCTCGATCTTTGCTGTCTGCTGCGCCTCGGCCAGGTGTCGGAGCGGCAGCCGACGAGGAGGCAGCAGGCCGTTGGCCGTTGGTGTGTGTTACGGCGGGGGGGGCGGGGCCTCAGGAAACGCCGTCAGGGGGGAGGTGGAGGAGAAGGAGTGCCTCGGAACCCCACGTGGCTTGTTACTGGCGGGGTCAGAGGTCGCACCGCAGCTCTGAGAGGGGACCGCGGGGGGTGGGGGGGTGGAGGGGGTTCCAGTGCTAATTGGACCAGAGGTTCTGAAGATGTCAGCAAGTGGCGTCCAGGGCGGCTTATTAGCATCTACCTCCTCAGCACATCGCTGCTCTGGTGTTTCCCAGCTGACCCCCCCAGGGAAACCCCAGCACTGGGGCAACGAGTCTGACTGCTGACTGGCCAGACCCCTGACCCCCCCCCGACTGCAGTCCACCCAACGTCCCAGCAGCCGTGAATCTTGGATACTGACCTGTAGTCCACCTGCTGCCCTGGTAGGTGGGAAGGTACCCGAGTGGCGCTGGATGACCCCCCACCCCCGCAGCTCCTGTTTTAATGAGGGTGGGGTCTCTACCCTTTGCCCCCCAATCTTCCCCCATCCAGGCCTTTTCCAGTTCATCTTTTGTTCTGTCTTCACTTCCCCACAAGTGCACCCCATCCCCCCCTTTCCTCATCCCCCCATCTTTGTGGTCTGACCCCCCCCTTCACACTCTTCTCCATCCCTCTCCTTCACGATGCGCAGTACAGTCTCACTCCCAGTCTTCCTGCTGTCAGCCCACCCCACCCCCCCAGAAGCACACGAGCAGCATTAATTGCCTGCTATCAATTAAGTGCTGACACTTTAATCCAGGGGGGGCAAAGGTGCAGCGATTTACTGGTGGGGGGGCAACCTTCTGCTTTATTCTGGATCGCGGCTGGAAACCTCACTGACGTTCCTAAATAGGCCCCGGTGTTGGAGAGTAGTGGCTGTGTGTGTGTGTGTGTGTGTGTGTGTGTGTGTGTGTGTGTGTGTGTGTGAGAGAGAGAGAGAGCGAGAGCACCCCGGCGCGTTGCAGATGACGGGAATTCTGGGTGTCCGGCGTGCCATTGAGGCCTGTGTCCGCCGTCCTTCCCTTGCCCCCCGTGGCTCTGTCGATAAAGCGCATAATGAGGGGTATTAATATTAATATGCTGACAGTAATTAATATTCTCAATGTTGGCGTGTGGGAGGCCGGCCCGGCCGCCGCCGCGATCCCACTACATGTAATATTTATGGCGGCTGAGCGGAGCGTTTAATATGAGTTATATCCAGACGGCTAAAGTGGAGAATTGCGGGGAAGACAAATTACTGGGGAGAAGAGATTCTTTTTTTGGTTATTACACAAGTCGGTTGGATGTAAAATGGAGAGATGACGCACAGAGGGAAGTAGGAGGTGAGAGATGAACTCCTGTTGCCTCCCCTTTCGGCGGCGCTGCAGAACGGGGCCGATGATGTCATCAGCGAGCCGTCGCCGGGTCTGGAGATGCGCTCCACCGCACCGCAGTGGAATCCTGATGGTTCCTCAGCACCTTCTGTGTGAGTGTGTGTGTGTGTGTGTGTGTGTGTGTGTGTGTGTGGGTGTGTGTTTACGCTGACGACCTCTGTCTCACACCCCTGCTTGGTGACCTTTCTGTTCACCTGATTCTTTTTCATTCGGGGTCATTAAAATGCTGCGGCGTGAATTACCTCCCGTCTTAATTACGGGTCTCTGGTTTCCTGCAGGACCGATGTGGTGATGGCGCCGTGACCCCGGGGGGTCCTGAACCCGAACCTCCGTGCCTCCCCCAAACACCCCCCCCCACACACACATCTGTCTTCTCCTTAAGACGCTGCAGTGCTGTCAGAGGGAAAAGAAAACGTCCGTCAATCACGAGACAGGGAGGGTGCAGCGAGTGGCCCCCCGGTGCATGCTGGGTCATTGCCTGCCTGCACTGTGTCTGTATCCACCAGGTTGCCAAGCTCCTCAGACTAGATCATTAACGCTCTCATTCATATGGGGTATCATCACCTCTGCTGATATTATCACGGCTCCAGCAGCTCCGGTCCCACTGATACCACCGTCACCTCTGCGAGGTCCTGCTCCACTGATACCATCACACCGCCTGCACCGGCTCTGTCTCCGCCGATGCCATCGACTCCATTATCTCTCCATCGCTACCGCTATTCCAGTGTTCACCCCCCCCCCCCCTGCTGCCCCATGTTACCTCCTCCTCCTCTTCCACCAGCTCCCCACTGGTATCACCAACACCTCCATCCACACCTGCTGCCCAGGATCCCTCCTGTCTGTTTTGCGCTCACTCTTTCCAACCCAAACACCCTGCCAGGAGATGGCAGAGCCGCCGGTGTGAAAAGTGAGCTGGTCTATTGTTGTGGTGTGTGTGTGTGTGTGTGTGTGTGTGTGTGTGTGTGTGTGTGTGTGTGTGTGTGCTGGATCTGTATGGAAAACCTAGAGCAGTAGGGGTAACTGAACTTCTTTACAAGCTGAGTTGCACTGATGTCGCCTCGAGCCAGCAGCTGGACCTGCAGTTGGCGAGATGTGAAATATAAGGTGGTAAAGGTGGCCGGTGACATCGAGAGTGACAAATGACTGTCGGCTGTCCCGGGGGGGGGGGGGCAGGAGGACCGCTCCCTGCCCTCTGCTGCATTCCTACCTGAGCGCAGACCGCCAGCTATCAAAGATGGATGGTTTTTTGTTCACAGTAGCGAATATAACCCGTGTCTCAGGGTTGGGAGGGGGTGCTGACCCCCCTGTTAGGATATTAAAAAAAGGGGGGGGGGGGCTTTGAGGAGAATGTCAGCTGACAGCCATTACACCCCCCGTGTTGCTCTGCGTGAGCTTCCTGGGCGTCTGTGTGTTGTTTTCGGACGTCGACACCTTCCAGAGATCCGGAGCGGGAGGCGCACGGGGGTCCGTTTCGGCAGGAAGCTCCGAGGGGGTTTGCACTCGCAGCCTGTTCAACAAAAGGATGGAGGGAAGCGCGTGGGTTTCTGTCGGGGGGGCGTGAGCCCCGAGCTTCTTGTCTTTGTGAATTCAGTCCAAAGTCAGATCCCTGTAATTAAGTGCTGGGTAATTAAACTGCTCAGTGGCGGTAAAATATAGAACTGAGGAAGAGCAGCGGGGGGGTGTCCGGGGTGGGGGTGGTTCTCACGGGGTGGGGTCCGTTCCCCCGCTGCGGGGTGTGGGATGTGCTCTCGGAGGGGCTGGAGAAAGTCGGGTTTTAAAGTTTGGCTGCTGTAGGACACCCGGCATTGCCATGGCGACGGTGCTGCCGTGTGACGTGAGAGGCGACGTCGTGTGTGTCAACCTGTGTCTCTGTGGGGGGTCACGGTAACTGTGTTTTGATGTTTGTCTGCGTGTGGTCTCCGCCTCTGGCCACTCGGTGGTCCCGCTCACTGAAAAGTCCGTCAGTTATCCGTTCAGTCCCTGCTGTGGTGGACCGAGCTTCCTGTGTCCCTCAGAGCTGCTGAATCCCCCAAACCTCCTCACCATCTGCTGTGATCATCTGTGTAGGCAGCTGCTGGAGGGATGTGAACAACATGGTGGTACCAGACACACGAGCTGTGCTCTCATCACCCGGCATCTAAAGCTCTTCATCTGCCGGTGAAGCACTTTTGTCCACTCTGAGCTGGACGTCACTTTGGAGGAAGGCGTGTGTGTGTGTGTGTGTGTGTGTGTGTGTGTGTGTGTGTGAAACTAGTTTATGGTGAAGTTTCCTACAGACCTCACATTTCCTCAGTATTATTATCCTGCATTATTTATCTGCTGAGGAGCTGCTTCCATCTGAAGGGACGGCCCCTGGTGACCCTACTTCACCTGAAAGGCCGAATCGAGCCGGAAGGACAGGGGGGTGTGGCCGAGGACCTGGTGCATGATGGGAAATATCTAATATGACGAAATGTCAGCGCGCGTCTGACGTGAACTGTTAATAAAACGTGATAAATGTCTAATTTGGGCTAATGAGCGAGAACCTCCTCCGCCCCCCGCAGCTCACTTTCCACCTGAAATTGAATTTTTATTGCGCACGACTGACAAACACAGGAAGAATGGTGTGAGAAACGATAAAAAGCGTAATTTTGCACAGCGACAGCCTCACCTGAGGCTCCCCCCAGGGGGGCAGGAGAATTTCCAGTCGAACACCCCCCCCTTCCCAGCTCAGCTGTTGTTTCCACACGGGGGGAGGGGGGGGGTTCTGCCCTCCCCCTCATTAGCGGGCCTGCAGGTGACAGGTGAGGGCTGTCTGGTTATTCCTGCCCTGTCCCTCTTTATCCGTATCGACACTCTTTATCTTTGCCGACCTTGAGATATTGTGAGATATTAAATCCATAANTAAATGCTAAATTCAGTTTTTTTAAAGATCTATTCTATAACGTTTAACTATATTTCTATATACAAGTTCAAGTATCTATTGTACAAGGGGTAGTATAATTTTAACAAAATTAGATTCAGGGGGAAACTGGGGGGGGGGGGGGGGGGGGGAAACAGATATTGCGGTGGCGTTTCCCCCTGCGTCGCTGGGCTCCTTTACTGCCTTTGTCTCTCTCTTCAGCTGAGCTCCCCATTACCTGACCACCAGGAGGCTTTATTGCTGAGCCTCCGTGTGATCACCCCCCCCACCACGATCGCGTGTTGAGGACATGTTGCTGTTTGACGGCCGAGATGAAGGCCCTGCATTTCCTTCAGTGTCAGTGTGTCGCCCAGGTGAGCGGCGGCTCACCTCCTTTACAGACGACTGGTTCACACGCCTGTCTAGACGGGTGAGGGGGGGACACCTAGCTGAGCAGGTGTGCGGGTGGCCGAGGCTGCTGACAACACGTGCTTGGTTGGACTGGTAGGTACAGAGGTGACAGGTCGGCTACGCGAAGACCTGGTTGGGATTACTAGTTGCGTAGGAGCCTGGTTGGCTTTGCTGAAGGTGAGTTTAGGGCCGGGTGACAGTAACAGAGACCCTCGCGCTGTTTTGGGACAAACGCAGTGGTGAAGTCTGTTTAGAGGTCGGTTGTCATGGGAGACAAGTCCTGTCTCAGGTGTGTGTTTAAGGAAAAGAGCCCAGGAAGAGCCAGACTGTGGAGGTGAGAGACAGGAGAAGGTGTGGGAGTTGTTGCTCCAGGTGCTGCCTACAGAGGGCGCCCTGTTCCAGTGCACGAACGGGACACACGAACACCGAGTGACCAGAAGACCCCACGTGGCGGTGCCTGTCACCCACACGTCTCCTGTCTGGACACAAGGGCTGCGGCTCAGTTTGAGTTCTGGCCAAAGTGACTGGCGGCGAAAGGTGGTGAGAAGTGTGTCCACCTCTCGCTCGTCTCGTCCCACTGCTGTTCCTGTCAACCGCCGAACCGCTTTGTGGACACAGCGAGAGCAGGGAAACAGTTATTGTTAGCCACACCCCTTTCCCTCTGGATCCCTCCTACCTGTTAGCCACACCCCTTTCCCTCTCGATCCCTCCTATCTGTTAGCTGTGTCTGTTTCTGTGGCGACGACTCGGCGCTGCGCTGGGGTCTGGAGGCTCCGCCCACAAGCGAGACTGTAACCTTCCTCCGCGTTTGCTTTTCCGACACGACCCTTTTCAGGGGACTTTACTGCAGATTCTAATCTGAGGAAGAAATTGCACTGCGGAGTCCACCTGCGACAGTGTGACTGCACAGGCACGTGCACGTGTGTGTGTGTGTGTGTGAGAATGAACTCCCACAGTGTCAGGGGGCAGTCGAGTCTGTCAGGCAGCTCTTGCTGTGAGTAAACTCCATTAGTGCCGTGTCTTCATCCCCTTCCCTGTCATCACCTCCCACTGAACACTTTCAAGCCGTACCCCCCCCCACCACCACCCTCCCATCCCCCGCTGCACTGTGGCGGGTCTGTCTCTCCAACTCCCCTCACCATCCTGCCAAGCTGTGAGGACGAGCTCCAGGAACAGCCCTGGGGGGGGCAGTTAGCAAGGACCCCCCAAACCGATGGTTCCAGTTGCTCCCAGGATCCTGGATGTAGTGAAGGACCCCAGACAGTTCCTTCTCCTCCGGTTTCTCCTGAACTCCCTTCCCATCGTGTCCCAGACTGCAGAGTGTTCAGCCTCCTTGGGTGGTTATTACTCCAGGTCTGAAAAAGGGGGAGTTAGAGCCACTTCCCAGAGTTCCAAGCTGTCCTCAGCACTCGCTGCTCCTTCGTCACCCCCACCGGTCAGGACTGTGCCCCTCAGGCATCACCAAGGAGGGAGACCCCCACCCAGCCCCTCCCACCCTTACCCGTAATGCAGATGGTGATAAAAAACGAGGCATTATCCACCCCCCCAAGAAATAATGTGTCCCTAATAGTCCCTGGGGCTCCCCAGCGTGGAACTACCTCATGTTCCCCATTAAGCTGTAATCAGAGTCTGTCCAAGACTTTGTTAGATGATTCCAGTGTCATTTCTCTTTCTGTCAGAGAGGCGTTCCTCATCCTTCAAGTGCAGACAGTTTGCGAGTCATTTGCACGAACACAACTCATCAGCCATTCACAGAGCCACGGGGCTGTTCGCTACCTTCATCCATCAGGCGGACTGTCCTAGTGAAGCTCACCACACAACCTGATGAACTGTTGGCTTAGCTGTGGTAAAGTATGGCACTCGCACCACTCCAGCGCTCACAGCACCATTTGGAGCTTCAGCCTAGAAACAATCCAATTATTTAGCAGAAAGGAGGTCAACAGAACCTCACCCTCCATCATGCAGCAGTGTTGAGGTCAACAGAACCTCATCCTCCATCACGCGGCAGTGTTGAGGTCAACAGAACCTCACCCTCCATTGGGAGGGGCAGTGAGGTCAACAGAACCTCATCCTCCACCAAGCGGCAGTGTTGAGGTCAACAGAACCTCATCCTCCATTAGGAGGGGCAGTAAGATCAACAGAGCCTCACCCTCCATCATGCAGCAGTGTTGAGGTCAACAGAACCTCATCCTCCATCATGCGGCAGTGTTGAGGTCAACAGAACCTCACCCTCCATTGGGAGGGGCAGTGAGGTCAACAGAACCTCATCCTCCATTAGGAGGGGCAGTGAGATCAACAGAACCTCATCCTCCATCACGCAGCAGTGTTGAGGTCAACAGACCCTCATCCTCCATCACGCAGCAGTGTTGAGGTCAACAGACCCTCAGCCTCCATTAGGAGGGGCAGTGAGGTCAATAGAACCTCATCCTCCATCACGCAGCAGTGTTGAGGTCAACAGGCCCTCATCCTCCATCACGCACCAGTGTTCAGGTCAACAGACCATCATCCTCCATCATGCAGCAGTATTGAGATCAACAGACCCTCATCCTCCATTAGGAGGGGCAGTGAGGTCAACAGACCCTCATCCTCCATCACACAGCAGTGGTGAGGTCAACAGACCCTCATCCTCCATCACGCAGCAGTAGTGAGAAGGAACACACGAGCTCCAACCCCCCCACGTATGATTACGATGAGAGAGGTTTTGCTTTAGTTTTATTTTCAGTCTTCTGTATGATGGGCAGGTTTTTTGCAGCAAACATCCATGGAATTCCATTACACTCGTGCCGCCGTGTGACCATCCTTGGGGAGCTGTGTGGATATTGTCTGGTTTTTTCTTAATTCACTTTCATTTATTTTCCGAGCAGCTTCTCATTAGCGCTCTGCTCAAAGCGCCACATACGCTGGAGAGAAAACAAAACAGCTCAGAACAAAACATGCGCACAGATTTGATTAACTGCTCCACTATCGGCGCTGGCACCGGGGACGAGAGACTCGGGGAAGTGTGAGGAACAACAGGCTTGAACTGTGGTGTTTGGGTAGAGTTTTTGCTGCGGTGACATCTGCTGCTCTGGCTCTGCTCCCCACGTGGAAGCAGCTCTTCACCTTCCTCTTGCTGATAACTTAGAGTCCCTCCAGAATGTTCTTATCCTTCACCTGTGTCCTTGAAAGCCGTGTCGCCGCACTTGAGTCCATCCACCTGGGTGCTGCCCACCCTCCCCACTTTTTTCTCCAGCTTCACCCAACATCACCCCTTTTTCTCAGCTGTTCGACCTTCTCGCGACGTGTCCAAAGTGTGGCGAACTCAGTGTTGTTGAGTGGCCGTCCAGGGTCGCTTTGATCTGCTCCAAGATCCACTTCTTGTACCGTCATCACCGTTGGGCAAGAAAGTACAACTACGGGGGAAATGTGGACCGAGGTGTGTGACAGAAACACGGTCCTTCAGAGAAGTACCCAGTGGTGACGTCACTAGTCAGTGTGGCTATGAAGGAGTCTTCCCCTTAAAGCTGTGATCCCACCTGTTTGCTTCTGCACCACAACAGCATCAGTTCCTGTGCTGGAACCCACCTTCACACTGCCTCATCTGTGGTCTCTCTATGCACACGCGTGTGTGCATGTGTGTGTGTGTGTGTGTGTGAGAGAGAGAGAGAGGTCAGTGCTGAAGGTTGGGATGTGAACTGCTGACATCAGAGGAATCTCTTCCAGTGCATTGTGGCAGATGCTCCAGACCCAGGTGATTTACCGTGATTGTACCACAGCCGGCAGCAGATTGGAGATGTTCTCAGACAGACATATTGCTAGCCACACCCCTTTCCCCTGGGTCCCGCCTGGTCAGTGGTGGTGGTTCTCCAACCACCAGCTGCAGGGGATAATTATTTCCAAACAAGTGCCCCCTGGGTGAGATATTATTCTCCCAGTGGCGTTTGGTAAAACCCTCCCTCTCACCTGTCACCCGCGCGCGGTGATTATCAGCACCCCACCACATTTCAGCCTGGGGGGGCCCTCGGCCGGGACACTCGTCGAGGTGGGGGGGGGGCACTGCGAACCCCGTGCAGATAGTACTGGAGAGACGAGAGAGGCGCGCAGCAGCTTGTCCCCGGTGGGGCGCTGTCCTGCTTGAGGGTGGGTGCTGAGGGGCACCCCGGTGTTGTCGGCCTCCCTGGGTCTGACGGCCAGGATGAAAAGCAGCGTTACGACGGCGACGCTGTTCGTCGCACGAGTTCACAGCGTGGCTGCGGGGGGCCTCCACGCCCTGTCTTTGAGCAGCCAGACACGGCAGAAGTGCGCAGGGGGCAGTGGGGGGGCAGCCTTGTTGATTTTCCAGGTCGGCGGTTTCGCCACGGCTGAAAAAGGGGAAGTGCGTTTGGACGCTTGACGCAGTACAGCTGGTGAAAATGTAAATGACGGGCGGGGGGTACATGTCTGGGGGGAGGGAGATCAGTCACACAGGCAGAAATGGCTCCAGTGCCCCACCTAGGGGTCTGATCTCCTCTCTGTGTAATCCTCCCAGAAGGGGATGGACTTGAATCCCCGAGGCCACATCCAACCGCCCAGCCAGGAATCACGTGTTTTAACAACCCCCCCCCAACACACACCAGTCACTGCGGTATGAAATATGGTTACCTAGTAACCGTGGGATAAACTGGCACTTTGGTGGTACAGGGGAGAGCGAGAGAAAATGTTTGAGAGGGTCGTGATGCAGCTAGTGCAGCTAAACCGGTTAGCCGCTCGGCTGTAACCGCTAAGACCTAAGCTAGCAATACTAGTGAGCGACCAGGTGCAAGTTTACAGGCTCTTCCGAAATCTCTGAGCGCTTGAACTCCAAAGATCAACGGGCTAATGTTGATGTCGCTTCTTCTTTATCCTTCCGCCAAGGCGACTTACACCGGTTCAGTGTTGTTTGTGGCGATTTACCCGTTTGGACGACACCCCTTCGCCCCCCACGGCTGCCTCCTTCCTGGCAGTAATGATCGTAGCAATAATGTGGGAAAGCGGGGGGCGGCGTCTGCACGAACCTCGCCGGCGTCTTCCGACCTATGAAATGGTTTCACTTTGCACACTCGCCGTTTCCGGAGGGCCGTGCGATCTTCTGCGAGGTGCAACTGCGCGTCACCAGCCATCCCGTCGACCGTGAACACGGCTGCTCTTCCTCTGAGGCCTCGGTTTGACTCCGCCCCCACCCACCCGCCCACCTCGGACGGCGTCGAGGATTCGTTCCCGAAGGAAAACCTCAGCGCTCCACTCTCTCTCAGCCGCCTTTTAATTGATTTGTTAATCCGCCAAGCGTGTTTCTGTGTTTGTTCATCGATCCTGGGGGGTCCGAGTCTGTCCTGTGACCCGTTACAGCACCGCCCCCCCGGTGCCCTGCGGGGCGCTTGGCCACGACAGGCCACATCCTGGGGAGGAGTGATTTGGAGATAGAAATCGATTTTTCACCGAAAGGAAAGAACGGCTCAGGCTGCTTCCCGGCCTGGGGGACGCGGGGGGGGGCTGGACGTCTCCGCCAAGTCCGGTCTCAGTCACCACGGGGGTCACAGCTTCTGTCCGCGGGAGGAGGATGGTGTTGGGACGAAGAGGGACAGACCGAGAGGGAGCTCGGTTCCCCCGTCGCTGGCAACGCAGCATCTCACCGCCTCCCGGATCGTGGTGGAAAACAGCCTCCTGCCCCCCGTCACCATCTGTCCCGAATTAGCCAGGAGCGTCTCGATTTCACTCGAAACCGCTTGGCTCTGCAAGGAACTTCTGTCCTGCAAGAGTCAACTTTGCCAGGAAACACGGCTCCCCAAACCCCACTGCAGATTTTACTCCACCGCCGTGGCTTTTCCTTAATCTCGACCACTCGGTACAACCGTACCGTACCCCTCCAGGAAGCTTCCCGCCTGCTGCCCAACGCCGGCGCTCCTCACGACCGGCAAACACTCGCTTTCTCCAGAAGGCACTTTATACTCACCGCCAGTTTGCCTGGACGTGATGGTTTCCTCGGAACGATCCGGTTCGAAGGTCAACGTCCCATCGGTCCAGCCGCCGGGGGTCACCGACACGGGAACTCCGGCCGACTCGCCTCGACTCCTCTCCCGCCCCGGATTGCGACCCGAAAACGTAAGCGTCTCGGTGCGACTCGCCGTCGGGAAAGCGATGCGTAACCTTGAGCAGATGGGCTGAAGAGGAGGTCCGTCCTGCCGGAGCCCTTTGCCACCTGAAGACCCATCTTCTCCCCCCCCGTTGGCCGAAGGGGCGCGTGGCTGTGTTCCGAGGCCCAGCCAAAGGCCACCGAGGAGGACGGCTGCCTCACGATCCAGATCCGCAGCCTCGCTTTTAAAAGGGGGGGTCCTTCTGCTTCCAGTCTCAATTAGGCGTTTTCAGCCTCGACTCGCCTTTAGTGGAGTCTGCAGATTCCACCTCTGCAATTACGCAGCTTCACCGGCTCAAACTGCCCCC
Organism: Arapaima gigas; assembly: GCA_900497675.1. Classification (NCBI taxonomy): domain Eukaryota; kingdom Metazoa; phylum Chordata; class Actinopteri; order Osteoglossiformes; family Osteoglossidae; genus Arapaima; species Arapaima gigas. Next base: position 4,107 of record UFQX01005255.1, on the reverse strand, counting down.
CATTTGGCGTCGTTTGATCTTGGCCCCTCCCAGCCCTGACATCAATGCTAATGAGCTTGGTGTCGGTACCTGCCGGGGGCGGGCCAGTCCCAGCCAATCACTGCAGCCTAATTACGCCTAATTGAGCCACCTTGATGAACCAGGTGTTTCACCGGCCATGGGGGGCACGTGCACTGAGGAGCGTAGCGTGGCGTGTGTGTGTGTGTGTGTGAGAGAGGAGAGAGGGAGCCACGTGTGTGTGAAGGCGCACATGTATACCTCCCAAGTCCATCTGTGTGCCGCTTGTCTGTCCAACCAGGAGGCACACGGGAAATCAGCTCTTTACTGGCCGTGATTTAGCACACGTGTCGCCTCTCGCCGCACGGGGGGGGGGGACGAGGGAGCCGGGACAGGAACGGGGGAGGGAGGGAGCCGCTCTCATCATTGCCGTTTGTCTGCGCGGTGCGGGGGGTCGGCGAAGAGCGGCAGACAGGGGGATTACAGAAATCCTCTGACCCAACAAGCCACCTTTAAAGTAAAACTAATTCCCGGAGGACGAGCGCGCAGACAGCGCCCCCTGTGCCCACGGGCGGCGCGACGGATTACGCCGCGTTACACCATGTAACAGTTGAACTTATGAAGTTCACTGCCCCCTGTGGTCCCACCGCTGCTGTTTCACGGGGGGGAGGGTTTCTCGCTCCACCGGGATCTCGGCCTCCGCCTTCCGCCTCGGAGGTCGTCGGCCGTCTCTGTAGAGGAGACCCCCCCGGTAGGGTAATAATAATTAGCTCATAATCTGTAGGTTCTAGTTAATTAAATGGATAGCAGCCGAAGGGGAAATTCTGACAAGCGTTTTCGGAGTCGGTCACTAAGGAGCCCGTGATTAAAAACGATCGACTGAGTTATCGGTTTATTATTTTTATGCTTCTCATTGGCAGCTTCATTAAGAAGAAGATCAGACCTAATTGTGTCCTCAGGAGAGACTCTCTCGCCTTCGTTCCGACTGGTGTTTTAACCGTCTTCCGGCAGCCGCGGCCCCCGATCGGGAGGAGCGTCCTGCACCAGCCGGTCTACTGGGGTGACCGGGTTCTGACAGCGGCGTTGAGGGCCCCTCCAAACGCGGGCACGAGGAGCACCAGGTTATCGGCGACTCCTGAAGTTCTCCACGTGACACCGCAGAGCAAACATCTACACACCTCCAAAACCACAGACCCTGCCCCCTCCAGTCCTGCCCCCCGGCCCCACTTTGTTCTCCGGCGGGTGGCGACGAGCAGCTCGAAAAAAAAGAGCTGGATGTGGCCTGAGGAGACACCATCCTCCTGCCTCAAACCCGAGGGAGGAATTAGTCCCTCCCTCTCATCTCTGAGTTGACCGATCCCACATGAAGCTGCTCCTCGGATTTGGGCAACCAGTGCTGACAGGGGAGGAGTTGCTCCCATGTTGCCCCCTAGAGGCAGGAGGGCAGATTTCTCTCTCTCTCTCTCTCTGAATGACAGTTAGAAACAACCCCCACCCCCCACCCCCCTCAAGCACGCAGCGTTTTAATACGAGCGCCGGTGCAACGGCGGCTGATAGTCGTCCCCTTAATGGGAGCAGATGATTGACGTGGCGCAGAATGAGCCGGAGCC
>UFQX01005251.1:0-10230 GCA_900497675.1 Arapaima gigas | reverse complement strand
CGCCGCTTCTCCGGTTTATATTAAGCACAACAGATAACTGCTGTTGATAGGAAATGAGCAGAAGTTTCCCCTCTTGTATGAAAAACCGTCATTTACCACAAGTCTCCTCACCATCTTCTCTCTGCTTCAGAAAGAAACGTAATGTTTCACAGCAAACAGCCGCCTGGTCTACTAATTGATCATATATTCTTCCAAAACTTTATATACTAAAGTTGTTCTGTTTGTAAATGTTACTGAAGATGAGCTTTAAAAAATGTGTGAGAATGAAAAATAAGGTTATAATATGGAAATTTAAACTGCGGGTTTGGAAAAACTATAGAAACTAGAATCACTAGAGTCGTGGACAACAACACAGGAACAGGGATGGTGGTGGATGCAGGTGTGGTGTTTAATTGTTCACATGGAAACTGAGCAGCTTCTCCTGGAACTGAGGTGAGTGAAATGGAGGAGAACTGGGTGATAGTTAATGCTGTCTATCTATCTATCTATCTATCTATCTATCTATCTATCTGTCTATCTATCTGTCTATCTATCTATCTATCTATCTAAATTTAAGTAACATTATCTTCTTTGGAGGCGTTTATACGTCTCTCTCCTGTACAGTTTTTGAATGAGACCTGNTCTATCACACACCTCATGCCTGATCACTGTTCAAACTCCCAGTGAGTCACGTTTCTGTTATGAATAATTTCCTATTTTACCAAACTGGATCATAAACCTGAGTGCAATTCAGGTAAAATTAGCAGCTAAATTTAAGCAACATTATCTTCTTTGGAGGCGTTTATACGTCTCTCTCCTGTACAGTTTTTGAATGAGACCTGCTGTGCAGCTCAGTGCTGCCACCTGCTGTAAGTAAAGGTCACCGTCAGAAACACACGGCTGAAGAAAAGGCACCAAATTCACTGCAAACCACATGTATTTTTACCCGTGTCTCTGTTCCCAACTTGCTGACTGTGTTGGTATGATGTGTGTTAATTTTGATAATGTTTCGGTTTTGCAGTTTACTGTTGTTAAGCCCCTTATTGAAGAGCCCACATCTCAGCTGAGGGGCAGCGCTGGTGCTTCTCACTGGTTTACAGCTGGAAGGAGGAGTCAAGTTAGACCTCAGTGCTGCTGTATCTGTATATATGGAGAAAATACANAAGCGACAGTTTCATTACAGAAAGAAACATGTTGTTTCATCATAATGGTTTACCGATCCTTACTGAAGAGCTCCCTGGGGGGGCAGCGCTGGTGCTTCTCACTGGTTTACAGCTGGAAGGAGGAGTCAAGTTAGACCTCAGTGCTGCTGTATCTGTATATATGGAGAAAATACACACAGGTTCTTCTGGTTGGTGTTTGCAGCCGTTTGATGTTTTCCTGTATTCCTCTGATAAGGCAATGCTGAGTGTGATTGGCGGCGGCGGGGGGTGGGGGGGCAGGAGGGTACAAAAGCACTCACTTGCCCTGAGAGCTCAGACGTGAAGGTTGGGGTCTCAGTCGGTTTGTCTTGATGAAGATGGAGAGCTGCCTGTTCATCCTGTTGCTCTCAGCCCTGCTCCTGGTCTCCATGGCTGGTAAGTACCGCATTTTACCTTATTTCTAGGGCACCTCTCACACAGGTGTCAGCAGGTCAGGGGTTGACCCATCTGAAAGCTCAGGCCATTTGTACAAACTGTCTAAACTGTACATCTGAAAAACTACCAGAAGAAAACANGGTGTTTGCAGCCGTTTGATGTTTTCCTGTATTCCTCTGATAAGGCAATGCTGAGTGTGATTGGTGGCGGGGGGGCGGGGGGTGTGTTCTGCAGGGGGGGCCAGGAGGGTACAAAGGCATTTGCTCACCCTGAGAGCTCAGAGGTGAAGGTTGGGGTCTCAGCTGGTTTGTCCTGATGAAGATGGAAAGCTGCCTATTCATCCTGTCGCTTTCAGCCCCGCTCCTGGTTTCCACGGCTGGTAAGTACCGCATTTTACCTTATTTCCAGGGCTCCTCTCAGACAGAGGGTCAGTAGGTCAGGGGTCGACCTTCTGAAAGCTCAGGCCATTTGTACAAACTGCCTAAACCGTACATTTGAAAAACTACCAGAAGAAAACTTCATGTTCGTTTCATGTGTTGGTACAACATGGCTGGGATGACGATTATTATTATTATTATTATTATTTTTATTGTTATTACTTAATGCAGTGCTATTAATNTTCATTTTATGTGTCAGTGAAACACCGGTAATGGCTGTGATGACTGTTATTATTATTATTATTATTATTATTATTACTTAATGCAGTGCTATTACTTTACAGCTTCAGCTCCTAATTTAAAATTAGTGAATAATGTTCAAATACTNATTATTATTATTTTTATTGTTATTACTTAATGCAGTGCTATTAATTTACAGCCTCAGCTCCTAATTTAAAATTAGTGAATAAAGTTCAGTTACTGCAGTTGTGTTTATGTGTTTGTTTTCTGATCTTTGCTTAACAGACTCCTTCATCCAGGAGAAGGAGTCCTTTTTGAAAACTAATACTGTTACCTGGTAGTACAGAAANTTCAAATACTGTGTTTATGTGTTTGTTTTCTGATCTTCGCTTAACAGACTCCTTCATCCTTTATAAAACTAATACTGTTACCTGGTAGTACAGAAATTAAGGACATGAACTTGTAACTGAAAAGATGCTGGTTAAACCTCTGTATCCCACTATTGCTACAGATCATCTACATCTACAAATTACTACAAACTACCAGTAAATAGATGAAATGCAGTAAACGATGAAATTGCACATCAGTTCTTGTTATCATGTGTTCATCTCTAAGTTCTAGTCTAATTTAGTTCCACCANATAGATGAAATGCGGTAAACAATGAAATTGCACATCAGTTTTTGTTGTCATGTGTTCATCTCTAAGTTCTTGTCTATTTTAGTGCCGCCGTCTACAGCTTGGAAGCACAGGANTTGCTACAGATCATCTACATCTACAAATTACTACAAACTACCAGTAAATAGATGAAATGCAGTAAACGATGAAATTGCACATCAGTTCTTGTTATCATGTGTTCATCTCTAAGTTCTAGTCTAATTTAGTTCCACCATCTAGAGCTTGGAAGCACAGGGTATGAGCAGATTCCACTGAAAGTCACGTAATAGAAATAAATCCTCTGGAAACATTTATCTTTTTAGTTGTGATACAAACATTACGGAGATTAAGTAAAATCATGTTTTAAAAAAATGACATTTGTAACATTATTAAAATGAATAATGTAACTTTATTACATCTTTCACATCCACATGTTATAGAGAAAACCACACCTTGAACAAGTCAAACCTAAGTCAAGTCTTTTCACAAAGTGACACCTCTGCACTTGAGAATCTTGTCCAGGTTCTTCATATCTGTGCTGCAAAGAGCGATTCATTATTGAGTCTCACACCACGGTTTTCTTCATGCAGTCCTGCCTCTTGTATGATTTGTTCTGTGTATAAATTGAACAGATGTGGAGAAATGATAAGATTCTCATGATCTACACAGTCAAGGAGATCACTGTAGTCAGTGAAACGTGTAAATGTGCTTTTGATGTTCTTTTGCCTTTTCACAGTTCAATCTCACATCTGCAATGACATTCCTTCTCGCTCGCTTTTCCCTCAGTTCTGCTGGCTCCACAGGAGGCTGTAGCCGCCACTGAATGATCTTGAGTTGGATCTTGTTCGTATGTTGGATCAGAATGATTCTGTGATAAGTTTCACAGCTGGTCAGATCATTTTTTGTCAGCACTGGAATGAGCACAGACCCTTTATAGCCTGTTGGCCGCAATGTTGTCTTCCAAATTGTTTGGCCGAGCTTCATTAGTATTGCAGCGGCTTCGTCCGGTAGCTGCAGCAGGTCAGCGAGAATAAAATCAATGCTTACTACCTTTTTCTAAGACTTTTAATGCTGCTTCTATGTCTTTTTCTGTCCCCAAAGACTCCTGCACATAAGGTACAAGTAGAAATGGCTGCTGTTCTGCTTGATCCTTGTGGTATAATGAGCACAAGATCTTTTCTTGATCTTCTCAGCATTATTCAGTATGAACTCTTGAGCATCTTTTATCATTCCAATTCCAGACTTGAAGTTACACTTTAACTTGTAATTTCAGGAAGACCAGTCTGGTTCTTCCCTTAATGTTGTTCAATTCTGTTGTTTTGCCAACATCATTATAGAACTTCTCTTCCCCTTTTTGGGCAGCATTGGAAGCTTTAGTTGAGTTTTACTGCATCTCTTTCTCCTTGGACTTTACCTCCTCTACGTTTCTGGGTAGTATTCAAACTCACCAGTATCTATTTGAGCTGCTTTTGTTTTTTGACTCTTTGGAAGAATTTCCCACTTTGTTCAGGCACAACTTTTTTCACGTCTTCTTTGTCAGTGGTATCCAATGCGGTAAATTGATTTTGTAGTCTTTAAACTCTGGTGTTATATTTTCAACATCGTACTTTATTACATGTGTAACTTGTTGATACGACTGAGCTTTTCCATCCAACATCGTCAGTTTTACTTCTGTACAGAGCAGTTGACTGAGGTTCATGTGCATAGTTACTGCTTGTGTTGCTGGAAGACAGAGCTTTGAAATGAACAGGTTGTTGGGCTTGCTGAATTTAAACAAATGATCTCCTGCTTTTCACCTTGTTTATTATCAAATTAGGCATCCGGTCATCCAAGACTGTTTATTAGTTTATCTTGTTTCCATGTGTTATCAGTTTAAAGTTGGACCTCCTCGTGGAACTGATCACTTCATCCTCTTCTGTATCCATTTTTATGTCTGAATGCTGTACTGGTGAGGACTGCTGTGCTCATCACTGTACCTGTAGGAGCCACTCACAGTCACCTCTCTGTATAGCAACATTCTTCTGTACATCAGCTCAGCTGGGGGTCAATTTCATGTGAAAATAATGTACAGTACAGAGAATGAGCTGTTGCCTATGTATAACGCCCTGTAAGAGGGAGTGATGTTTCTGCAGGATCATCTCTCTCCAATGGAACGGTTCGACTGTCTGGAGAGGGTGGCTGTGAGGGCCAGGTACAGGTTTACTACCAGCACACCTGGAGCAGAGTTCTCCTGGACTCCTGGAGCTTGAGGGAGGCCTCTGTGGTGTGCAGACAGCTGGGCTGTGGCTCTGCAGTGAGGATCTACAACGCCTCCCAGTCTGAGACAGGAGACAGTGATGTGTGTCTCACAGGGTATCAGTGCTCTGGGAGTGAGTCTCACCTGGTGAACTGCAGTGCTCCACACACACTCAGCTGTGACTCCAGGCCACACGTGTCCATAGCTTGTTCCAGTGAGTACACAGGGCTTATTATACAGCACAGTCATGATGAATACTGTATGGATATGGATGGATTATACTGGTTATTTAATGTTAACACTGTTTTACAGAAACATGTTCCCTCCTCCCCTATGTACCTTCTCCCAGAACACAGGTCCCTGAGGCTGGTGGGGGACGGGGGCGGCTGTGCAGGGAGGCTGGAGGTGTTCCACCAGGGCTCCTGGGGGACAGTGTGCGATGACTCCTGGGACCTGGAGGATGCTCAGGTGGTGTGCAGAAAGCTCCAGTGTGGGACGGCTGTCTGCTCCACCTTTTTTGGTCCCGGAAACGGGTCCATCTGGCTGGATGAAGTGGGCTGTGTGGGGAACGAGTCATCCCTGTGGGACTGTCCCTCTGCACAGTGGGGACAACATGACTGTGTTCACAAGGAGGATGTTGGAGTCGTTTGTTCAGGTCGGTTCATGTGAGAAGTTAAAGCCAAATAAATAGGAAGTTTGACGCGAAAGGGAGTTTTGTCAGCGTCACATCCCCATCTGATGATCATACAGACACCCACCAGAAGTCTCTTTCACTGAAATACTAGGAGATTCTACAACCGATATTGTGTCCTGGGATATTATGAGTAGCATTTAACGTGTGATTTTAACAGCAGTACAATATTTTCTTGCAGGTTACAGCGAGATGAGGTTGGCTGAAGGTTGCTCTGGGCAGCTGGAGGTTTACTACAATGGCACCTGGGGAAATGTGTGTTTCAACCAGATGGACACAGACACAGCGAGTCTAATATGTCAACAGCTGAATTGTGGGAAGAGCGGCTCTATTTCTAATATTGGATCTTGACTGAAAGGAGCTCCAAACTGGCTGGATATTGTCAAATGTCGCCCACATGACTCCAGACTGTGGCAGTGTCCCTCCTCTCCCTGGAAGATCAACAGGTGTGATGCTGATGATGAAGTGGCCAATATTACCTGTCAGTGTAAGTCAGTTTATTGTTTCTGGTCCATTTATTTTGATCCCTTATCCCATCCATTTTCAGTAACCACTTTTCCTAAGTGGGGTCACAAAGGTTCTCTAATTTTCAGCAAATGTTTTAAAATCTAATGATGAAATTATTGTTTACATACTTGGAATTGCTAGTTTGTTTATACAGACATTTTTCTCTCTTCATTCAATATCCTGCAGTCTTTAAATAAACTCTCTGGCCACTTTATTAGGAACACAATTCTGTCACCAGATGGGTCCCCCCTTTGCTGTCAGAATTGCCTGAATTTTGGCAGGGATTCAGAAAGGTACTGGAGACATCTTGTGTGATTCTGCTCCACGTTGACATGATTGCATCACATTGTTCTGCTCATTTGTCAGCTGCACATTGATGGTGCAAATCTGCCATTCTACCCCAACCCAAAGGTGCTCTATTGGATTCAGATCTGGTGACTGGGGAGACCACTGAAGTTCACTGAACTCACTGTTGTGTTCATTGAACCAGTGTGAGATGATGTGTTCTGTGTGATATTGCCCATTATCATGCTGGAAGTAGAAGATGGGAAAATTGTGATCAGTTTGTGGCTGTATGATGTTCAGTTGGTATTTGGGGCCCAGCGTGTGCCAAGAAAACATTTCCTACACCGACTCCCCACCACCACCAGCCTGAACTGTTGACCAAAGAGGTTGACCCAAGGTTGGGTCTGTGGGTTCATGCTGTTTATGTCAAATTCTCCCCCACCATCTGCTTGTTGTGATCAGGCTACATTTGTCCAAAACTGGTCAGTTGGAATATTGGTGAGTCAGTGTCCACTGTAGCCTTAGCTTTCTGTTCTTGGCTGACAGGAGTGGAATTGGATGTGTTTATCTGCTGTTGTAGACAATCCAACTCAAAGTTGGAAATATTGTTTTCAGAGATGCTTTTCTGCCNATATTGGTGAGTCAGTGTCCACTGTAGCCTTAGCTTTCTGTTCTTGGCTGACAGGAGTGGAATTGGATGTGCTTGTCTGCTGTTGTAGACAATCCAACTCAACGTTGGAAATATTGTTTTCAGAGATGCTTTTCTGACCTCCACTGTTGTGAGGAGAGGTTATTCGGGTTACTGTACCCTTCCTGTCAGCTCAAACCAGTCTGGCCGTTCTCCTCTGACCTCTCTCACCAACAAGGTGTTTCTGCCCACAGAACTGCTGCTCTCTGGATGTTTTTTGTTTTTTGCACCATTCTGTGTTGACTCTGGAAATTGTTGTGTACAAAAATCCCAGGAGAGTTTCTGAAACATTCAAACCTCCCCATCTGGCACCAGCAATCGTGTCACGGTCAACATCACTTAGGTCACATTTTTCCTCCATTGTGAAGTTTTACGTGAACATTTACTGAAGCGCATGACCCGTGTTTGTGATGTTATGCATTGTGTGAATGAGCAGGTGCATGAGCGTTCTTAATAAAGTGGCCAGTGAGTGTATGTGTCATAGCAATATGTATATTGAAAACTTATATTGGACCCAAGTAGCTGACTTCTGTTTAATTGTACTGCCACATTTTATAATGTTCCCATGTTTTGTGTGTGACATGAAATTAGGCAATATAACTGCGTTTGAATTTAACATTAATGTCAAATGTTTATTTTTGTCTTTTCCTAAGCTGAAGAGAAGAGTAATGTTCCACGCAGCTATGTTCAGTGTTCTCCTGACAACCAGAAACTGTGTTCTAGTAAGTTCACTTCTGACTTGTCCGGCTTTTATGTTTTGTTGCTGCATCTCATTACAGAGAAGATAATATCTGTTCTTCTGTCACTCACAGTCTTTTTCCCCCCCAGGTCACCTCCCCCTGAGACTGNTGTTTTGTTGCTGCATCTCATTACAGAGAAGATAATATCTGTTCTTCTGTCACTCACAGTCTTTTTCCCCCCCAGGTCACCTCCCCCTGAGACTGCAGGGGAATAAAACGGAGTGTTCAGAGAGGGTGGAGCTGTGGTATGGGGGGGGTATTGGGGAACCATCTGTGATGATTTCTGGGATATAAAAGATGCAGAGGTGGTCTGCAAACAGGTGGGCTGTGGGGCAGCACTGGAGGCTCATGGGAACGCTGCCTTTGGAAGAGGAAATGGTCCCATCTGGATGAATGAGGTGAACTGCAGGGGTGATGAACTTCACCTGTGGGACTGTCCTCACTCTCTTCAGGACCACAGGACCTCCTGCTCTCACAAGGAGGATGCTGGTGTCACCTGTGCAGGTGAGATCAGATGTCAGGTTTCATGGCACTCAAAATAAGTAGTTTTTAACATTAGTTGACCTGGGTATCACTTTGTCTGAAACTTCCTGGTTCACAGTTTTGTTAATTATCCTGTCATCTGCAGTAGATAATCACACGGTCTTTATTTTGATAAGTTATGATAAAAGAATATTTTTTCCTTTATATTCTGAACCCACCTCTACCGGCATTTTATAATTCATTTTTACATTTTAATTCCATTGATAGGTAAGTTAGTCACATACAAGACATATTTCACATTAAATTACATGTAATAAGAACCTTTTTTCAGGATGTCCAGAAACAGTTACAGCTACATGAATGAGGCAATTTTTAGTGTATTTTTTGAATCTCTGTTGAACATTATGGCAAATAAAATAACTTTACTTTCTTTAACCATGGCCTTGTTAACCATTTCTGTCTGTTTGCCTGTCCTTCCCTTAGATGTACACAGTCCACTGTCTCTGGCAGATACGTCCATGTCTTCTTTGGTCTTCCAGGTACTGGGGTCTCTTCTCTTCCTGTTGCTGTTGCTCCTGCAGGGACATTGTACAAGAAGCAAAAGCTGAAGAGAGGTTTACTGGGACACTCTTTCTAGTTGTTATGCTGCATAGAAAAATATATAATGCATATACTTATTACTATAGGTATCTGTATCTTTACTTGTTTAATGTGTTGAAATGATGAATCTGATTAACGCACTTATGTAAAATAATATAAACCTTAAAAAGCAGAAATGCAGTAGAATTTGCAGTTTTAAAATTATGCTGATAATGTAGTTTTGCACAGTTTTAGTTTTGTAGTTTTCTGATTTCCCCAATCCTCAGATTTGTACTAAACTGAGTTCCTCTTTCTAGGGCGCAGACCACGTTCCGTGAAGCCACCTGTGAAGAGTTACAAATGATGGGAGAAACAGTCGACTTCATAGGGGTCAGTAGGTTTCCTCAGTCTTCCCTTTGCACAGTGGACCATGAGACATTCACAGTAGAGCTTAAACTCTGAACTAACAATACCTACTGTACAGATGTTATGCTTTTCAACCATTCAGTTCACAGAGAGATTTAGACATAATGTCCTTAACTAGTGAATGGTGCAGATTTATAGAGGATGGTGTTATGTTTTACATTCATGAATATTATAAAATGTGGCATCACCTTCAGGAAAATGTCATTTATTCCTGCTCAGCAGAACAGGTTTACGATATATGCTCTTCTTTGTAAAACATGCTGATAGTAACACACACGTATATAAAGCTGAAATAGAAAAATTTCATTTCGGGTTCATTTACAGAAATGAAACTTGCTTGATAAAGAAAAAATTTGTATTTTGGATGTTTTATAATCTTTTCTAGATGGGAACCTTTGCAGAACAGGAACTGCTACTTTCACATGTTATTTCTGCATCCCTGTAGGAGAGAAAGTGTTGACCATACTGTCCTGAGGGGAGGGACCCCGCCTAATGCAGGACATCTATGCCCCACCATGTAACCGACAGTCTAGTGTACAATAAACAAAGGATTAAAAAGTTTTGAGCTGCAGATGGTCCACATCGTTTTTTTGTCTCACTGTCAATTCTGTCTAGATTCTTGGGTCTTTCCCTGTGTGGTGCAATANCTAGTGTAGAATAAACAAAGGATTAAAAAGTTTTGAGCTGCAGATGGCCCACATTGTTTTTTTTGTCTCACTGTCAATTCTGTCTAGATTCTTGGGTCTTTCCCTGTGTGGTGCAATATG